>JAWNNQ010001055.1:0-44255 GCA_035044765.1 Leucophenga montana
TAAACTACAGATCTCAACAGAGATGATCGATATAGCAACCAATAGATGGTGCAACCTTGGCACGTGTAGAATCTCTAGACTCACCTGGCCAAAATATAATCTTAAAAGAACAATAACCCTTCTTCAGTACAAGAGAGATAAGTTAGCTGTTATTGTGGGAGCCCTCACAGACCACTGTACAATAGGAAGACATGCCACAAGGCTAGGTTGAAACTCCTGGGACTTCTGCAGAAGCTGCCGAAATGCCGAAGAGGAGGAGACGGTCGAGCACTTATTATGTCATTGTCCGGTATATGTAGTTTAGATATGTAAAAGAATGAGAGCTAGAACGTCGGAGGGCCACCCTCTAGGAAACGGGCATTGCGACAGGAAATTTTGTCTTTTTTACCCTAGCCCGGAAATGGTTATATCTAGCTTCTAAGCTTAGACCAGTTGCTTCTGATATTATCAGATGTAATAAAGGGTCTTTTCATCTGCTTAATTCTGAGCCTGGCCAAGGTCGGACAATCGCAAAGCAGATGGAAACTAGTTTCGTCATCCTCCAGACAGAGTCTGCACTCTGTTTCTGAGGAGAGACCTAGTTTATTTAGGATGCTGGCGTCCCGATTTCTAGCTTCATCTCATCTGACGGACACTCGATTGTGACATCGATGATAGCCTCTTGCAGCAGTGTCAGCAGTGCTCTGATGTAAGAGGAAATTTTTTTATTTCGGCCGCAAAGAAGCCCAGCTTAACGCTACTCGCTACACGGCTATATGAAGCTTTCACTAACCCGTTAGTCGACCGGATCTTCTTAGTAAGTTGAATTCCAAAAGGAATTCTCCTCCGAACGGACTCTTTTTAGAACCCGTCCATCTGTTGCTTTGGCATAATCGATGGCTTTTTTCCTTCAAGTAGCCGTTAGCCATCGCTTGTTTGAAGAGTCGCCTCTCCTTAGAGGAGAAAATAGCAAAGAATGGACCTGAGCCGGGTTTGCTAGAGTACTGGGTGGCACTGTCGTCTGGATTGATGTTTTGGAGTAGGGCCACAACCGTCTGAAAGGACAGAGGACAGATTTCGGTTTCATACCTCCTCACTGACACTAGGATATACTGTTCCCGAACGGTGCATGTCTCAATCCAGATTGACCTCAGTCTTCATGCTGGTTGGTTCGACCGTGCAGGACTGCCCATTTGTTGATGCATTTAGAGCCGCATTAAGCTCGTTAGATTCATAAGATTACCACGAGTAAAACGGGTAAGGAAGTCACCTGTGGTATAGCCCGGATGCCACAAGAAGTAAAGTTGAAACTGGAGGCCGACAGGTATCTAGAGTTCGCATATTGATGGTTGGATACCCTCTAACCATTCATTCCTCGGCATATGCTGTTACACCTTGGATTTGGGGATTTGTTTCCTTGAAATTGGATAAACACAGCTACATTGTGAGAACCACACCAGTTGGAAGCTTACTCTATAGGATTTTATCCAACCTTGAAGACAGCCAAGCCATCGGCAGAGACATGACCATACTGATAACTTGTTTCCAAGGGCCACCACTCTGGAGGTCATAGTCGCACTTTCGAATTATCCAACAGTTACGGCGCGTGTACCAATAATTGATACACATGTTGGACTTTGAACCCTTCATTCTTAATTCACAGTGAATTATATAATTTTAAATTCATTCATTTGGCGACATATTTTTCCTCTTCACAAGTAATATCCAATTCTGTGCTTTCATCCATTGAAGCTAATTCTCAATTGACACGTTTCAAAGTCCTCCGTCTCTGGTTGATTCATCCATATCAAGTAGTTATATTCCGGAAAACGAAACGGTTTGATCGATCACTTTATCGTCACTGGAAAAATCACAAAGCACCCACACTTTTCACTTAAAACACAATTTTCACTTTCTATTTTTATTCGAAGTCTTATATCTATCAGAAGAAACAAGCAATATATTTGATAATAGAAGAAGAAAATAAAGAATCATAGATGAATTTAATAATTCAATAAAAGAAAGTGAATTATAAAAGAATTTAAAAAAGAATTTAAATGGAATGAATTGAAAAGGTGATTGAAAACCCAATGAATTACAATTCCTACTTGTTTAATTCAAAACGAATAATTTAAATTTTAATTATATGAGTTAATTCAAAAATTTCGAATTCATAATCAATTGATTTAAATTGTAATTCAATTAATTTTTTTATGTCAAATGGATAAATTCAATTCTTGATAATTCATTCTGAATTAAATTCTGAATTAAATTTTTTTCTTAGAGATCTGATGAATGCATTCAAATTTGAAATGAATGAATTCAAAATTTGCTATTTCAATAATTAACAGATTCATTGATGATTGATTCATTCATTTACAGCTCTGATGTAGTTTCAATGCAAACATATTGTACTGATTCAGGTTCTGGTACCTAAGACATCTTTTTTGCAGAGTTTAGAAAATTGAAATCAATTTTACAAATGTGAATACGCATAATTTATGAAGAATTGGTTCATATCGGTCTTTATGCCATATATTAGATACAGTCTTCTTATAGATAAACTTCTTTACTTCTATGGATATAGGCGCTCCTAAAGTGGCTGCAAAATATTTACATTAATAAAACAATACTTTTTGTTTCGAGTGATAGCTCGTGTGAAGGGTATTAAATCATCGGTTCGACTCCAGCGTTTTATTTGTATTATATTTTTTTTAGTCTCGAATTGAATTAGTATTCTTTGTCGATAGATATCAGCATTGTGAAAATTCTCTCACCGAAAACAAGACGCGACAAGATGAGCAAAGTTGAAGTTCAGTTGAGATGAATTGAGTTGAGTTGAGTAGAGTTGCGATGAGTAGAAACAATAGCCACCCGGCAGCGTTTAAAATAAATCAACTTCCGCTTGGCTGCTCAAATGCGGTTGCGGCTGCGGCAGGCTATGCTCAAAGATCTTTCATAACAAAGCCGGGAAATATAGCAAGTGGTTGAAGTGAAACAAGTAGGCGGAGGCGGTTCGGTGTCGTTTGGTGCATGTGGCAACGTTTTGACATTACCTAAGATGGTTTTAGGTGTGGGGGTTTCCAGTTTAGGTCAAGAAACTGCAAGCAATAATAATGAATATGATGATGAGTAGAAGTTCGCCGGCGAACTAACTAACATTAAAATGAATTAATATTTTAGGGTCATTGGAAAAGAAAACGAAAACCAGAGCGAATACACAACAACTCATAGCAACTGGCAGCGAGTGTGGTATGAGTCAGCGGGTATCTTGTATCGCTGGGCAACTTGTTAGCGTCTTTTTGTCATTAATTTACATGAAAGATGTGCTGGACAGCAGAATGTGAACTCGAAAGCAGTTCAAAGTGAAGTTATTCGTTTCGCTTGACAAATTTGCATGCATGCCATTGTAGGGCTACACTGCGCTCTGTTCCGACATAACTCCAGCTAGAGGAGGTTAATACTAAAAGTTGTTATAGTGTGGTCGTACTTGTAGGTACTAGTTAGATAAAAAATTGTTCTTTTATTGACAGATTTGTAAAGTTTTTATGTAAAACACAATTTAAGTACTAATTGAAAGTCTACAAATAATTTTTGATCCGAATGAATACACAGATATTGAGCCCAAGTGAGATAAAATTTGTTTACCAGAGGCAAAAAGCACCTAGGAAAAATGAGATTAAAGTTTGGAGAGTTCTATGAGTAGAGTTTCTATTATTGAAAAATCTTTATATGCGAACGTATCAGGAGAATCAAAAACTCTAAGTTTGAAGGCTCTACCCTTTTTAATCCCCGAGATCTCCTTGTTCAAACATACAGACGGACGAACATAGCTACAGCGACTTAGCTTTCGAGGCTGATTTTATTAGATACGGTTGAACAAGTCACAGAATTTTTCAACCACATACTGAAAATGTGAACTCCAGCAGCGAAGGCCCCTTCTCCACTAGAAGAATCGAACGACAGCCGATTAGGCACGTTCCCATAATGTACACCACCAATGACGTTCTGATGACAATTAGGTCAAGTTTCAAGGTGCAAAACTGTTAATCAGAAGGCTTCTTAGCATCACCGTTATACATGGATCTGCCCATTAGAATATGCATATGTAACGGAACTGTGAAGTGTGCCCATCTTTTTATCTTGAACGTCATATACCGGCCGATCAGTCTTCTGCTTTGCATATCACATGTTTGGGAACGACTGTTGGTTGTCTACATTACTAGATTTGTAGAATACGCCGCTATAATCTCCGATCACCAGTTTGTATTGCGAGATATGGTACTGCTGAAAAGTTCCCCTGTGGTGTAGTCAACCATATCCACGGTGCTTATGTTATGGAATGGAATAATTTTCGACTTGTAGCAGGCCTCTGAAAGCGTCTGTTAGCTTAAATCAAAGAATCATTTCCGGCTTCCAACTATTTAACCCTGCGTTCTTATGTAGAGTACCGCCAATTATCTTTTAAAATGCGAATGTCTCGAGGCGTGTGTATGAGGCATCGGACGGACTTCAAGAGTTCCTTCACATCTTTGAAGTCTAGACGAAGAGGTGGAATATCAAACTCATCAACGATAAGTCTACAAAAGTGTGTTTCTGAAGAGACGAACGCCTCATTGAGGTCTTGTGTACCAGTCGCGCCAAATTAAGGAAGCTTTTCCGGCTTCTAACATCAAATTGTGGCTCCAACATGAAGATACGGAGTTCAAAGTTTGTGGGCAAAATCTTCTTTGACCTGTCAGTGTATAGCCAGCTCCCATCATACAGTTCAAGATTTCCAGATGTTTCAGAGTGAAAATAGATTATTACCGTTCTGGCATATTGGTTCGGTGGTTTGAATGGCTTGTTAATAATTCCAGCCAGGTTGATGGAACATAAGTATAATCATTAGTATAAATTCAGAAGTAGTCTCTTTACCGTAGGTCAAAAAAAAATTGTTAAATATGCTAAATACAGCATTAAACTTCAAGAAAGTTAGCTACATTTTAAAATACTTTCAGTGTAACCCTTGCATATCTCGTTTCACTATCTTCATCTGTTGCATCAAGACGCCTGCGCAGTTGTTACTTTGAACGATGTGTGGCAATGGCATTTGAATGCGCAACCGCAAAGCGTTACGCCTGCACAATCCACCACCACCAGCACCACCGCAACTATTCCATAATACCATCAGAGACGGCTTCTCAACTTCCACTAAGACAACTTTAGTATACTTCAACTTAAGTTTCCCTAAAGAAATTGTAAAGAGAGAAATAATTTTTCATTGCTGTAAATAATAATTTCATTAAGTATATTTTTCGTGTTATTAATTGTTGCGCCTGTGTTTTGTTCCTTTACATTATTTCCCTTCAGTGCTTTGCTCTGTGTCGCTCAAGTATCTTGTAGATACTTAATTTGTTTGCGAGCCATCTAAGCGCAGCCAGCCACTAAGGAAGTCATTGCCGGCACAGCAGCAACAGCAGCAGTTGCGGCATGGGAAACTTGTTGTTTTAGTCAAGTCTGTAGATGGTCTTCAGATAAAGTAATAAGTTTGTCTCTGCACAAGGTCGTAATTAGTAAGTATCTTTTTTTCTTATGAAAAGGAAGTTGTTGGCTACATGAAAGGAAACTTAAATATAGTTTAAAGCGTAAAAGAATAGGAAGTAGTTGTGACATTAGTTTTCATTTGTCGTTGTTAATGGTATTTAAATGTTTGCCGGCCAACTACTTATTTGAGATGTGTATGCTGTAAAATGAGTTATAGTATCGCGATACTTAACGAACGTTTGGGAAAGAGTAATGTGAAAGAAATTAGCTTTTATTATGTGAAAACTATGTATTTACGAAAACTACGTATTTATAAAAACTACGTATTTTATTGTATAAAAATTGAGTTACACACTTTTGAACAAAGTTCTGGAATCATTATTCTTTCAGATCTGAAGGGCCGCACATATTGACTAATACATTCTTAAATTTTATTTTATTATTTTGTCATACGAACGGTACTTGTGCTGTTTATAGTGACTTGGAAATATTATCTAGGTCCAAAAGTGGAATTAAGTCTTGACGGTGAAGTACCATTGAAGTCCACTATATATTTTACTAAATTCACTCTTGGTCGACTCGTGTTTATTGGAAAAATTTAATTATTAAATTAAGAAATAGGGACGGATTTATAGAACAGCATGAAAGCCTTTAACAGTCGCCGGCATGGGTGTTTCAAGTTGAGCCAAAGCCAACAAAGGTTGTCAGCCAGGAAGCTATTTAAAGTAAAGGGGCGCCTTTCTCACACACATAAAACCTAATTGAATGTTTCAGCAATCAAAACCTTTCACCGTATGTTCCTTAATTGTAGATGAGATTTATTTTTACTAGGCCCAACTTTTGATCTTAATTCAACCACTTGCGCCAAACGAATTTTTCATTTTGTTACTAAGGCGCGTATGAGTCAGTTACAGTAATAACATTTTGCGGAGCACTATGTAAAAACTATTTGTGAATTATAAATGGTAATAAGATTCATGATTTAATTTAACATTCACTACTTTTTTTGTTAGACACAAAAAATTGGTAAGTCCCAATTTATGTTTACTTATTTATGAATATATTCCTCACAACTTTCGACGCTGTAATCGACATCTATAATTTTGGAGATAACTCTTAGTGAGGTTGAAAAATTTGATACGAAAATTGGTTGCCTCGCCTACATTAGCGATGCCTGAATGTGCTAATGAGAGCACATGGCTTGCTTAGTGTAAGCACCACAAAAAGTAACAACGTATCATGTTGATGCATGATGTACTACTGATTTGCCGTGAATTACAGTAGTAAGAAATAATTGATACTCAATCACTGATATTTACAATATGGAGTAGCAACTGATATCAGTGATTTTTCAGTCGCCATGACTGAAGCACAGGTATTTTAAAATCACTCAACTCTAATTCACATATGCTCCTTAGAAAGCTACCCACAGTTGTTGTCTAACGTTAAAAAGTCATCATTAAGCGTTTGCTTAGAGTGATGAAACAAGTCACAAAAACCTATAAAATCGCCAGAACCGTGAATGTAGTAGTTCGGTCGCACTAGTACGGGACTGGTGAATTCACCTGCTACTGGAGGCGGGTACAGGTCCTCTGTCTAACCACCCGCGACGCATTTGACAGGCAAATTTAATACGACGATGTCATTGAAAGGTGCGACGTTGCAAACCCTTTTCCCAGGCACGCACCAGTCCCTAAAAACTGGCTACTTCATTATTGAAAAAATACTACCTTAAGGGCGAGACCAGTAGGACTGGTGAGTGGCTAGTGTTTGGAACTGGAGTCTTTTATGAACGGTGAGTGGCTAAATCACCAGTGCTGACTTGCGTCAAATGCGTTTGCTTTTTATGTTTTTCAATGGATTTTGTTGTTTATTGTATTTAACTTTATTTTATTTAAATTTAAATTTGTTGTATTTATGCAGTTTATAAAGATTTTTAATGGATGAAATTGATATACGAAACACGATGAACAACGACGCTGAGCGCAAAGTCTTACCATCTTAGCTACTTCGACTAACAATCACCCAACACTTCGACTTGCCGAATCAGAAGCAACTGATTATGATGATGTAAAGACAAAAGTAATTTTTATTTTCATTCTTATTTTTAAACTGAAACCATGCTTCGCTACCGAGAGCTGGTGAAGTGAGTAGTCTTTTGGGACTGGTGTGCAGTTGGGAAAAGGGGATGCAACATCGCAGGTGCGGTCGCTTCCAATGACATCACCGTCTAAAATTCGTCAAATGCGCTACCTGTGTATAGGCAGGTGACTGGTTCCCAGCAGAACTGCAGGAAAGTAAATAAATCATTATACTGCATTGACAGATTGGCAAAATCTTCTCAAACGAGTACGTTCCAGAAACTTGAAAGCTTGAAAGCGATGATGTATACAGAGCTATAATAAACTGCCTAATATTCTGCTATGAATCGTAAACAATCTTGGTTTTATACAATAGTTGGCTATTAAATTCAATGGTAGTTATATTATTTTTAGCTACTTTTTGTAATCAAATACCTTATACACATAGTAGCATCAGTCCGTTTACAATTTCATTCGTCGTATTTATTTTTTATTATATATAAATGTTCTAAAAATAAGTAGTATCTACAGAATGACAACTGAAACTTGAGCACTTCAAAGTGCGCTTAATAATGGCTTCGCTACAACAACGAAAGCGTCGACAACACAATTCTCGCCGCCATACCGCACCGCTTAATCTTTGCAAGGACAAAACTGATGCATCCCTAAAAGTATGCAAAACCAATGAAAATAAACTCACAATCCACTGAAATTGGTTGAAATGCCAAATGCGATATTCGACGCCGTTTCGATAAAATTCGAGAGCTCAATTCGTGCAATTAATTGCTTGAATAAACTATTTTATTTGCAACCGGAGAGAGTGAATGGCGAAAGCATTTTGACACCGTTCAACATGGAGTTCTCTACTTGCGCGGCGTCGTCTATCGTCCGAATTTTTGCTATAGCTATGGGACCATTTCATTGTTATTCTTTGGAAATTGTTTTTGTGTTACTCTGACTGAATGTGTGTATGTGTGTTTTTGTTTGTGTGTGTGTGTCTGTGTGTGTGTGTGTGTGATTTTTGTATATAGCCGAAAATTGTTTATACACCTGGCTGTGAGTCACCTTTTTTTTTGGCGCTTTGTTTATACAAATTTGATTTTCTGTTTATGTTTTTGTTGACCAAAAGGCATGTACAAAATTAACTTTTGGGGCTTGTCAAATCATGAAGGGTAAATGCGAAAATCAGCGTTAGTGGGGTAGGACAGTAGACGAAGCACTTCTTATGTTAAAAATGTTTAGACCGTATGCGGGTTAGGCGGAAAACTAAATTTTTAAAGGAGATTTCAATTCTAGTGCAATAATTTACAAAATGTTTAATTGACTGGTTCTGCTGAAGTGTATTTATATTCATAGGTATTGATTTTATAAGCTCTCATATTGAATAATCTATAAAATGTAGAGTTATAATCTGTCCATGCTTTTTTATATTCTGGACACAGACCAAAGTTATGAGAAGACTTAAACAAATAAAAATTATACTGGACTTGGTAAAAACTGTCGGAATTGGGATGAAAGAGATTTCTGTGACACCTCCGAATGCGTCATAATAATGAATGTTACATCTGTAATACACATTATGGACACAAACCTTTTATACTTTTATACTCACTACTTTTCTTTAATTTTTTTCTTATGTATTCATAGATATGCGTGTATAAATATATGAAATATATACATATGTGAAATATGCTTTTCTAGTATATATCGCCAAGAAAATAATTTGGGTTTTTTTTTTAATTTATTGAGTTTCTACAATTTAAATTGTATTTCCTTCTTTTATCCTTCTATTTTCGAATACCAGAGTGTGAATAGTATTAGTACAATGTTTGCAAAACCTCAAAAGAAGCATCGGAGACCCCATATTATATATATATATATATATATATATATATATATATATATATATATATATATATATATATATATATATATATATATATATATATATATATATATATATATATATATATATATATATATATATATATATATATATATATATATATATATATATATATATATATATATATATATATATTCGTGATCAGCATGAAAAAACAAGTCGATCTATCAATCTCCGCCTACCCGCCTGTGTATCTGTCTGTCTGTAAGATTTTTGTAAATTTATACGGGTTCAACTCAGAAAACTGACAGTCTCCAACTTGTATGTTGTGAGTTTTATCTCAGTAAACTGTCTTCCGGCAAAGTTATTGAAAATGTTATAGGCTCTAAATTATGCCAACAAATTCAGGACTTGAGGGTCTTATTAATAGGATTCCTATTACAATGCCTGAAGATAATCACCAGCCAACTTTGTCTCTTTTCAGCTTGACTGTATTTATCGTTCACATGACATAAATAAATCTCTTCGACGTGTGAGATATTTTAGAAAAACTGACTATGTCAAGTTAAATCTCTTACTGATTGGATACTGATTGGTCTGCTCTCGAGCGCTGTTCAGATATTGAATTGGCAACGCATATTTTTTATTTTACCATTCGCTGTTATTTTGACAGATACATTTCATTCATTACTCTTCCAATCTCAGGAAAAAGACAGCCTTGGTTTTCACGTAGCATTTACCGATTTAAAAAGAATAAGTCGCGTTTATTTAAAAAATATAAACGTAGTAAATATTGTGTCACACGTTCTTATTTTAATTCCGACCTAAATCAATTTCGTAGGTGTCATACAACTCTCTTTCACCCCAATTCCTAAACAGATTTCATAGGTTTCACAGATATCTCAGTCGGCGGTGTCGCACAAATCTCTTGCACCCAATTTCCGACCTAAATCAATTTCGTAGGTGTCACAGAAATCTCTTTTAGGCTGTTTGAAATCTCCAGCCTTTTGCTTGGTGAAATTGTTGATTACATATATAAACTCTTCAAATCATAAGGTAAAACCGTGTTTATGTGGTAGTTTAATGTATTTTCTTCGTGTGTCTTAGGATTTAAACATTTAGTACATGTTATTATTTAATTTAAATTTATAAAAATGTGTATTTATTTGCTGAAAATTGTCTAGGTCGGTTTACGCAACAACAACGCTGATAATGTTGTAAAGTGCTCCCAACTTATTTGTAGTTATAGTAAACGTTATAAAACTCGTCTGTACACTAAAAACTGTTTTCTATGAAATCTCGAAGATTTTCAAATCACCAGACGGATTTTTGTCTAGAGAGCGACACCTCCGTATATGACTTTATATCTCCTCCCGCTATCTCCAATCAAAATATATTAACGTGTCTTTTATCAATTAAATTATCTTTCCTATCTGGACCTGATAATATTCCCAGTTGCATGCTAAAACAATGTTTTAGCTCCATCTGTTTTCCTTTATCAATTCTTTTCAGTCTATCCACAAAGTTATGGAAATTTCCATCTCTTTTTAAGGATAGAGGGTAGCAAGTCTAATGTATCGAATTATAGAGGTATTGCTAAGCTGAGTGCTATTCCAAAGCTCTGAAAAAATTATTTATGACCAATTGCAACAGTCAGTTCTTTCCAACATGGTTTTGTTAGAGGAAAATCTATTACAACTAATCTTTTAGAATTTTCCACTGTTGTAAGTAATGGTTTTGAGTCGGGTTGCCAACCTTATGTCATTTATACAGACTTCAGTATAGCTCTTGATAGTGTGTGTCTGTTATAAGCAGGTTTTATTCAAATTAAAAGCAATAGGGTTTCCTCCATCTCATGTTACTTGGATTGAGTCATACTTATCAGAACACAAAAAGTTTTATTTAACAATGGTTTGTCTAAAACTATTTTTGTTTCTTCTGGTTTTCCCCAAGGGAGTAACCTAGGTCCAATATTGTTCAAAATTTGTATTAATGATTTTCCTTTGTCTATTAATCATGCCCATACACTAATCTATGCAGTTGATGTTAAATTATGCTTGTCATATTCTGATGTTTCGCAGCACAGTTTATTGCAGGCTGTTTTAACTCACTACACACATGGTGTCGTCTAAATTTTCTTAATCTAAATTTCTCAAAATGCAAATGTATGACGTTTCATCGCAGAGAGAGTTTTGCTTTAATGACCTAGGAACCTAATGGACCTTATGGAACCTAAACTTATTTATAATAATCAAATTTGTTCAATAGTAAATAAAGCAAAAGGTGTCCTTGGCTTTATTAGGCGTTGGTCTAAGGCATTTAATAACCCTTATACCACTAAACTCCTCTATACTTCTCTTGTTGGTCCGATTCAGAATTTAGCTCCTGCATTTGGAACCCTTATTATGCTATTCACAAGGATCGCATTGAGTCAGTTTAAGAACAGTTTCTTTAGTTTGCTTTTAGGAGTCTCAATTGGGATCCCGAAATAAATATTCCACCCACCATGACAGGTTAAAATTAATTGATCTCCTAACCCTCTTGTCACGAGATTGATTCTCCCTACTTCAGTCCATATTACTAAATGTCCCCATTCGGCCAACTCGCCCCTTCGTGCTAATAAAATTGACTTTTTATACGACAAATCTTTGTTCTATGTACAAAAAGTTTTCACCCTATTTTTCTTATAACTCTTCCTTACACTATGTAAAAAACTCTACTAACAAATCACTCTTCAATAAATTTGTAAATTTCATTTAGCAACTTCTATTTTCTTTATTTTTGTAATTGCGCCCGCTTGGACAGTGGCCCAGGCTGTGAGTAGGGGCACAGTCGGTCAACCTGGCGTGCCAAATCAAAATTCATCCAGTTGTTGGCCAAAAAATCATTAACTATTAAGGTTAAAATTTGGCAAATTCGGAACAAACTTCCCTGCCACATGTTTCATGCCCAAAACATCCAAAAAAATTGCATGTGGCAATCAATCAGCAAACGCTCAATTATATATAACAATCAATACGAACTATGCAAATGAAAATATTAATCTTTCGTCACAAAATTGATATCAGAAGTTTTGTGAGTTGCAAGTAGGCTTTCATCACTTGGTTCTTACCTCGTCAAGAGGTTTTTTTATTTGATATCAGTAACTATAATAGTGAAATTGAAGAAAGTGCTTGGAGAAAACTATACCATAGATCTGTGTGAGGCTATATTTTTAAGTGGACCTTTCTGAATATATGCATGCGGGACATATCAATAGAATTGACAATAAAATCATTTTCAATACAATAAAATCATTTCAAATAAAAAACAAAACATGTTCATACAAAAATTTTAAAATGGGACCAGGTTTGTGCAGGCATGTTCTTTTCACTTTGTCATTTTATCCAAACTTGAAATTTGTAGCTCGTATAGTCTCCGAGATATTTTTGTACAAATATACTGTCGGGCGGACAGGTCTATATCTATATCTATGTTGATTAAGAATATATACTTTATGGGGTCTACTACTCTTTCTTCAGCCTGTTACTGAATTTTTTTGGCGGTATATATGTATATATTATTTCTTGAATGCATATTACATACATACGATATATTTTATATATTTATACATTAGAGGTCTGCATGGTTCCACTCAAACTTTAAGTGAAACAGAGTACTGTTGAATATTACAGACTTTATCGAGTGCAACACACAGGCAGTATCGTATTTCGAATCTTTGAGTTTTATTGAATGTGACACGATCGAAATTGATTTAGATTGGAATTGGGGTGAAAGAGCTGTATATTTCAAACGGTCTAAAAGAAATTTCTGTGACACCTACCAAATTGATTTAGGTCGGAATTTGGGTGAAGGAGATTTCTGTGACACCTCTCTATGTGTGAATGGTATAAAAAAAATCATTTCTAGAATTGACTCAAAACGGTATAAGCAGGAATCTGAATTTAATGAAATCGGCCGCATATTCGAAAGAATTCGAATAAAACCACAGTTATTCTAGCTGCGCACTGCAGTTTGTGTAAACTTATGCAATTTCACTCATATACCTCATATTCACTCTCACTCAAATTCGGTTTACAAGTATATCGTTTGCATGTTGTAAATGTGACACTTATAACAGTACATTTATTCACTCAAATTCATTCGAATGTGCGGCCGAATTCACTCATTCGAATTAAGCGTATATGGGTCATATGCCTTTTTGAGTTAATTGATGAAAATAACCGTCCCAAGCGGACGGGCAACAAAATATTTTAAAGCTATATCTTGAGGGAAAATCCCATAGAAAAATTAGAAAAGTAGTGGGCAGAGCTCACTCATCAATTCAAAGACTTGTAACTAGCTACACTTCAACGGGTTCCATCCTGCCAATACTCCGATTAACCTTGGTCGTCCATCTCTCTTAACAAAACGAGAGAAGAAGCGACAATATTCAGTTAGTGCGACAGAATCCAAGGTTGACTGCTCACCAACTGAACTAATAAGAAGGAGAAAGGTATTCAAAAATAATTTCCAATGATACTGCCTTGAAATTTTTAAGCTAGGTATCATGGAGTGTGCAAATTAGTACTTTTCCAAGCCCCCAGACTTTTCGACATTTTTTTTTTTTGGATGAGAGAAAATTTTGTATTTTCGGGATAAAAGGGTAACAGCTGGTATGAAGAAAAGCGGTACGGTTTTTGAAATGGATCATTTGTTGCCAACCGTAAAACATGGTGGAGGAGGAGTTCTGGTATCGGGTGTATGGCAGCCAATGCGCATAAAATAAAGCTCTGGCTCCTTTATAATAAATCAGTTGAGGACACCCCAATGTCCCGACCTGAATCCCATAAAGCATTTGTGGGACTTACTCAATACCTCCAATTAATGAAAAAGACATAATAATGGAAGAATGGGAAAAAATTACAACTAAAGATACAACAAAAATTTATGGACTCCATGCTAAAACGTCTTACGGAGATACTGGCGAGAAAGGGTTATCCTACCAATTATTACTTTACGCAGACTTTTGCTGTAGTGCTTTTCTGAAATGTTGTATTATAAAATGAATTAAAACTTTAGTTTAAAGCTTTAAAATACTGTAAAAATATTATTAGTTAGGAAAGATTAATAAATTATATAATAAAACAAAGTTTAATTCATTACATAAAACATTAGCTGAGATATTTACAATTAAGGTTAAAAATTCAAATTTTTTTTGTGATGTACGCAGATTTTTTCGAGCAAGTATATACATATATTCTTCCTGTCACATACATTATACCTTGTCCCTTAGCGTGCAGGGTATAATAAATAGAAATACTAAAACATCATCAGGCGACTTGAAGCGACATCAACCATGCGCCATCAAAGAGCGCATCAAATCAAGTAACGAAAACAAACCGAACAAGTGGGAAAGAAAATCACTTTGCATCTAATTCCTTCACTAATAAAGCGTTTGCTACTGGTTCATTAGCAAAACTTTTGCCAAAACGAACATGCAAAAACGATTAGGCACATCAGAGACACGAAGCAATTATTTGTATCGTCTGTATTCTAATAGAATTTTCGCATAAAAAAATGTATGGCTCTATGATTAGCGTTTGGAGCTGTCTGAGCCATATCAAGACTTCAGCATTAAAACATATTCAAAAACATACTCTCACACATGTACTCAAACAGTCCATCGTCATGTGGGTTCTGTCTGAGAGTGGCGACGTTATTGAATTTGAGTTTCAGTTAGAATTGCTCAGTAGAGAATATTGGGAGTATTGAGGCATTGTGAGCGAAATTGGGTATACAGCTGCAGTTCCCTGATACTTTTCAAATTAATGTTTAGCTGGCGCTGTACAATTTCTACTTAAAAAAACATTTTGAAAAATACATTTTGAAAAGTACACTATAGTTGTCGTGCTGCTGAGGTAGGCTTTTGTCACTTGCGTGGACTACCGTTCAGTGATACTCTTCACGCAGAGTATTGTAATTTAGTCACAAAGTTTGTGACGCGTTAAAGCTAAGGTGCCCTGTCCGTATGCTCTTCTCACACATATGTATGTTTTTGTAATGCACTTCAGCATACGCTGAACTTTGACGAACATACAAAGAGCTCTTTGGATACCAAGTATAAATTACACAAACAATTTGAACGTTCGTTATCTGTCTTCCTATAGTAAAGGTAAATCCAGTATTCTACTTAATTTTGTTACTTTTTTGTTGTCCTATAGACAGCACATACACATATTTCTTTGATTTATTAAGCAAACAATTACAGAAACAATTTCTATGTTCTTCGATGTGTTTTGTGTACACCTAATATCAAAGAATAAAAAGTTTGTATGTATTGGTGCATTCACTTCAATTTGAAAGTTTTGGTACCATTAAAGGAAACATCGGAGCCCTCATAAAGTATATATATTCGTGATCAGCACGACAAGACGAATTAATCTAGCCATGTCTGTCTGTGAGATAGTGTGCGCCTTTTCCGTGTATCTTTAAAATATTGGTTTTGAATTTGGTATGGAGAATTTCACAACCGTAAGTAACACAATAGAAAACTCTTTGTATTTATTTTGTTTTAACAACATTTTTGAATTGAAGTAATTAGGGACGGAACGCATAAAGTGGTAGAACGCATAAAGTGTATTTATTTATATTCTTGATCAGCATTGAAATCATGTTCGTAAGTCCGTTCGTCTGAATGTATGAGACAACAGATCTCACGAAATACAAGATCTACAGACTTCATACTTGGACAGTTAGATTCTTCTAGGACATACGCAGTTCGCTTATATTATATTCCACGTTTTGAAATTGGTCAACTATACATACAAAGAGAGAATTCAATTAATAATATCTGTTATTGTATAAATTGTATACTTGTATCAGTAAACATATAAGAACTCGATAGCTCAACTGTGCGTGCTGCCTAATATTCACGACGACATGGTTTCCATCCCTACTCGATCCAAAATTTGTTAAAATTTTCATTTAATGCTTTCTAATAATTTCACACGCAAAAAAATTATCCACAACCCTCCATCTCATCCACAACTGTCACAAAGTAGATATTTATTTTATTATGTTTCTTCTCATTTAATTCGAATGAATGTTCTATATTAGGAAAATAGTTATTTTGTTTATGTATATAAACGGTGTCCTAACAATAGTGCACGATCCAAATTTGATGCTATCCAACTATTCGCAAGGGTCAACTCTGAAATTTGACAGCTGGCCTCTACGATTGTTCCGATTATTAAAAATGGAGCGCTACACAATTGAACGTGTTATAATTGTGAAAACCCATTATCATTATGATAACCCGATTTTTCGAAATAAGTCATCTTCACCTATGTGACGTATTTTCATCTAAATGTGTTTGTCAACAAACAAAATTGTCGAATTTGGGGTTCAGAAAATCCACATGTGATACAAGAAAAATAAATGCACAACAAGCAACTATCTAATGCGGATTTCGGTCTTGCGGCGTGATTGGGCTTAATTTCTTGATAACGGTGTTGTTTTAGCCTCAACTGAATGGTACGGGACACCGTATATATATACAGCTATGGTCAAAATAATAGTAGTGCATTCTTGTCCTTTCGAAAAATTAAAAAAATTGGTTGTCTGTAAAGTCGGTTTACGGACGATAATTTTACGTGATAACGTCATAATTGAATTATTATCACTGAATTATCATTATTTTGTATAATACAAAGAAGGAGTTAATTGAAAATTACAATTTTTTCGATAAATTCACATTTATTTGCACTCGTTAATTCAAATATTTTTTACTTAAATTATACAGATTAATTACAAGTAACAATGTGCTATTAACAATTGTTCGTTTTGACTTCGTGCCTGTTGATGTCTGCTTCACACTTTGTGTATTTATTATATTTGTTTGACTAGCTGTACCCTGCCAGACTTCGTTCTGCCCTTCCCCTTGCCTCTCCTTTCCCTGCCACTCCTTCCCCCTGTCCCTACTACTATAAATGTATGCTGCGAGAGAAAGAGATAAAACGCGTTTCTATATAGTTTGGCGTTGCCGGTATCAAACACAAAAAAATTTAATTTTTAAATATTTCAATTAAATACAACTACAAATAAGTAAATATAACTCGCCCCCTCCCGCTTGCATTTACATTTGTGAGCTCCAACTCAAACACTCTCTCGCAGCAAGTATTTTTTTATTTCTGCTTTGTTTTGCTTATATTGGGTCCTAGTTTTTTAACTTTGTAATACGTTTTTGGCGTTGCTTGCTAAAGTGCGGGTGCGCTAATTCATATAATAGTAAGCAGTTTTCTAAGTTGCGAATTCAAACGTCAGACGAACTCAGAAAAAAGATTTTATTGAAACAAACTTATTATACGCTTACAACACACACTAATACGCAAACACACACACTCATAACTATAGCTTTCACAAGCCAATGCAAGGAGAACGATTAGGGCAGTCGTGCATGTCTATCGCTTGTTCAGGCGGAACGTCAGAAATGGGCATGGATCTTTCGCGTAAATCGATTTAATAGACGTTATCACGTCAAAAGGTATTGAAATTCATTTTGTATTTTCAATTAATATTTTTTTCAACAATATAAAAAATTAAGGTTAACAAAAATGTATAAAATTAATTCGAAATTTTAAATAAAAAATTAAAATTGTGGAAATACATACTCATATGTATAAATTACCGCTCAAAATAATAGTAGTCTAGTAGTTCAAAAAACAATATGTGAAACTATATGCAGCATATATTTGTTAGATTTACTTTTTTAGAAACATTTAATTGGCTGCATAAGCTTTACTAGCAATAACCGCGCACAGGTCTTTCCAAGGAGTCTACCAAGTTTTCTCATTTCTACAGAGAAATCATTGCCCTTTACAGTCTTCTAAAGTTGGAAGTTGCTGGTTAGTTTAGCTTCCTAGACTGCCTTCTTAAAACAACACTACAATTTCTCAATAGAATTAATATGGAGATACTGTGCTGGCTCTTCCATCACATTCACCCACATTCATATTACTGGCAAATTATATTTAGCATGTTTTGTGCCTTTGGCCAAATTGGTGGCATCGTCGCCCAAATCATGAGGCGGTCCGCCGTTTTTCTCGTTTGTTTTCCAGGTGGTCGTCTAACATACTGACGAGTTACTGTGCTACATTGCAGCACTACCGATCAACCAAATTATAATCGAACAGTTTTTTAAATTAGTCTTGAACTCCTAATTTATAGTTTTGTATACTCAACTGTACAACAACGCAGCACAGTTAAATTATATTGTTACTTATAGCTACTACTTCCTATTATTTTAACCGAAATCAATGGCATTTGGCGAAAAATGAAAATTAAAGAGCACAAAAAAAGGAATAGGCAATTAGTCCGCTATATTTTTGTGATAAGCTCTCAATAGGCACGAATTGCGTGAAAAGAGCGAATGGGTTATATAAGCCATTTGGAAGAAAATGTAGACTTATTACAAATAACGTTCAAAGTATCAATGCCTAGCGTACCCGGTGTACACTGCTATGCCAATTTTGTCTTTCTTTTATATGGGGGCGGTCCATCGCTCATTTTGTCAGTGAGTTTTATCCGGTGCCCATTACATATGTACCACATCTCATCTAACTCCGTAAATAATTTGCTGAAATATGACAAATTTGGTCTTTCTCTTATGTAGGAGGCCGTGGCCCGCTCGTTTTTTTTCCAATTGATATGTAGCTATAATCCTTCTCCTGATTGATAGTAGCACATTCCATAACGATCGTTAAAGTTGTTAAGAAATTACACGACATAAAACAGTAACACGAATGATTACACTAGCGAACGGTGAAAATGTCCTTGGCTAAAACATATTTTATCCGGTGAATTGAGGGTTGCTTAGTCCAAATCAGTTAACAGATTTTTTTTTAAGTCGATTTCGCGGTATCACCAATTCAAAAAAAATCTTGTTTTCGAGAGTCGTGTAGTCCGTAAGTCGAGCATTAACGCTATATCGCGATATCGCTTGCTTTTGTGGTTTCTTAGAAAACCATTGAAAGCATTAATTTTGTAATATCTTTGGCCGGTATATGCTCGATAAATCGAACAACAAATTTAGCACTTGCCAGATGCATATTTTCAATTACTAACGAATCATTTGGCGTACGCGTTTTTTCTCGAAATGGACCATTCAATTGGCCAGCGAGATCGTGCGATTTAACGCTTTTGGATTATTTTCTTTAGGGTTACGTGAAGTAATTGGTTTATGTGAACAAATCAGCAACTTTGGTCTACTTAGAATACAAATTTGTGCGAACCATATGCCGAGATATGGCCTCATTCCTTAAAAAGTGGTCGAAAATTGGCCTTCCACAATGCGACACATCCGAATCAGCCGAAACGCCCACATGCCCGAAATCATATTTAAACAGTAATGGCATAAATATATCTTTCTAATAAAGCCAATTTTCAGTTTGATTCTATGTAATCTCAGTATTTTAATTCAATTCAAAGCAATACTTCTCTAAAAAATATACTATATGGCAGTAACGGTCACACTAATTTTACATTTTGTATATGTTGTAGTTCTTGCACTGCGAAAAATGCTGGGAGTGCAATACAAATCAATTAAGAAAACATATGGAAGAGGTAAAAACCAATTGACAACCCCTACCTTCAATTCGCAAAACTTCTGATTTCAATTTTGTGACGAAAGATTCGTATTTTTCATTTGAATTGTTGGGATTGATTGTAAATATGTAACTGAGCGTTCGTCATGTTGCTAACTTTTTTTTGCTATAAAATGTTATCGAAAATCCAGAACTACATACCAACATGACGAACGCTAATTACATATTACAATCAATCCAAATAATTCAAATGAAAAATACAACTCTTTCGTCACAAAATTGATATTGTGAGTAGCAGGTAGGATTTCGTCACTTAGTTTTTACTTCGCCAAGAGGTTTTTTATGTGATATCAATCATTTTGATAAAGCTCATTGAATATTTGTTTACATATATGTACAACCTAACTAAAAAATCATTTACAGTACATTTTTTAAAAACAAAACAAATGAGAATATTGCTGTCGTTTAAATAGGGGATACCCAAAAAGTGTACACGCTCACTAGTAGATGTGTATGATGCGTTTATCTATAAGATGCCACCATATCGAATTTGAAGTTAATATTGACGTTTTTCATCAAATGCAGAAAAGTAAGCTGCGGGTTTGGTTAGTGGTGAAAAAGTGGGTGAAGCACGCCCAAATGTATATGTATATGAAACCGAATTTCAAGCTAATATTGATTTTAATAAAGAATTTTTCATAAGAGAAAGTTTTTTTTAAATATTTCTATCAGAATCGGGACAGATTTGAAATCATATCCTTCCGATTACGAGACGAATACTTTACCACAGCGCTATCTGTTGTGAAACCGAACAACAAATTGCTTACATGTCTGCATTCAATTTTAATATATAATATATAACAGGTTTATGACCATGCTGGACAAATATCTAAAATTCCATAATCTGATATCTACGTTGCTATATCTCGGCTCACGCGACTTTCACAGACAAATATAATATATCAAAACTTTCCCAATCATATAATGTATTATCACTCCAAATAAGACAACCTAACCTAACACTAGGTGTGAAGTCCAGGAACGAGTCTTCCTCAATTGGACGCATCCATAGATCCACAGGGCGGACTCAATTGCGTCGGACGGGACGGGCAGTTGAAAAGGTGAGTCGTGTTGTGTATCGGTTGACCTCAGGATAGAAATCATTAGTGCTGATCCCAATGCGTTCCCTGTTACGCTCGAGCATGTTTTTCCATCCCAGTGTTACAAGGGAGACATTTTTCACTGTCATCAATAGGTGGCGGCCTGTCATGCACAATATTTTAAATAACAATATAGTTAAATGCACTGCTCTATATGATCATAAAATGCGAATCGAGATATACTCGTTTTATCACTTCTGATGTCATCTCGAATACGAGTTGGAACAGTTCTTGTGAGGGTGCCATGATTGGGAAGATTGTTCCTATTCGTTCCTAATATGAACTGTTTCGAAAACAATTTATTATGTTACTCAACAGAAAGCATCATCGCTTCTTAATGCAAGTGGTCTTCATTAGTTATTTGTAAACAAGCAGTAGCAGTCCTCACAGCAGTGGTCTGACCATTTTTGTAGGTATTGTCATTGTAAGGAGTCCAGAATGAAGGAAGGCAGATCATCCAATATGAGGTAATGATTGTCTCTTCGTCCTTACCCCTTCAGCACTTTGTTTCTTGGCCGGGGTATAAAACCGGCATGTATTTTGTTTTTATTTCCGGTATAAGGTTCTGTACCGGTTTCAATTTATTTCTGTATTCGACTTCGGTATGGTTCTTGGATTTTAGTTTCGGTATACCGATACTGTACCGGTACCGGTCAATATTAAAATAAACAAAAAAAAAAAAACAAAAGAGAATAATTACTATTGCAAACGTTCCAAAGACCATACATCAAATTAATAACATGTTATTTCCATTTTTTTAAATAAACTATTCTTTATTCAAGAGAAAAAAATACAAACATCATATATTATATTAATAAGCGTGCCTACTTTTAGAGATAGCCTTCATAATCCCAACGTATTTGGCAGTCATTTGTTTAAAGCGTGTGAAGAGTATTGAAGCTTCGGTTCTACCGAAGTTAACTTTTTTTTGTAATTACATCTTAAAAGCATTATGGCATTCAGGCATATGGCATTCCTAAGCGGATTCATAATAAACTTGACGCCTGAAACAAGAAACGCTCTATGCTTACTTGCGTAGAATGAGCTTCGAGAGCATTTGAACATTTGACAATTCGTATAGTTTTGGAAAATTTGTGGAATTTTCTAACCACCATTTCAGTATATTTTCTTTGTTGTTTAAACGTTTTAGTCTGAGAAAAAACTTAACTGAAGCTAATAGATTAATTTTTGATAATACATCTCTTTTTGAATCTTCGCGTTGCTTTTTAAACAAAGCCATGTATGCATCGAGGCCGTCTCCAGTTCCAGATAAATTAGTTGAGCTAGCACTATTCTCTTCAAGTAGTTGCACTTTTTCAGCAACGGATAAAACTCTGGAATATAAACCTTTCAAAGCTGCTATATAAATACTTTTCTGTTCAGAAGTCAGCTTTACATTATGTCGGTGGTCTAAAAATATGACACATAAAAAATTTCAAATAGAGACTCACGTTTTTCTAATTAGGAGACTAAAAGTTTAGCTAAAGCTGTAACTTTTTTACCAATTTGAATTTTACAATGAAGCCAAATAGCATAACACTACGAATTTTTCTCGGTATATGGTATAAGCTTGTGGCGGCAGTTTCGTCCATGTAACCACAACATGGCAGTCGGATTATATATCAATCTTCTTCTTGTTAAGCAACGATTGATCTCGCTTCGTCTTTAATGTCAAAATAGAAAAATTACAACTCATACAATAAATAGAAATATTTTATATATGAATTTAAGCTGCCTCAAGGTCATTTTACATTAGGAAATAACTTTTATATATAGAATATATAGATATAGAAATAGAAAAAGAATGAATAATGAACAACATTTTGTTTACACAGAAAAATTATCGGATTTCGATACACGTGTTTCAGGGTTTGCCAAACCCTTCATCAATCGGATAGGCTGTACACAAACAACAAACAAAACAACAAACACCAATTCAACAGAAAAGCGACACACTGCGTCACTAGACGCCATTTTCATATATTCAAGCGGCTCACGCGAAAAACGCATTGAAAAGTACAGTGAGTGTAACCTCACAAACAAATTGCTGCGAATTTTTACAAAATGTCCGACGATGATAATGCTGCATCAACTGCTGATATGAACAACACATCGACGAAGCAAAACGCACAGCAACCAGTTATTAACTGAACTGGCATCGACATGGCGCAAATGAAGCTACCCGACTTTGTGGAAGTATATACGGAACTGTGGTTTTGGCAAGTGGAAGCTGCATTTGAGCTGCCGCCATATCAGCCGACAAGAAAAAGTACAACACTACCATCGGGCAACTACCACAAAACAAAAAACAGCTTATAGTTATTCGCATACCACACTATAAGCTGTGTTTTGTTGTTGAACATTACGCATAAGTACACTATGCATAAGTAATATTTTTCTAAAAAAAAAAAAAAAAAAAAAAACGTTAACTTCGGTTGAACCGAAGCTCTAATACCATTCACACGAAACTTTAAATAGTATTGTAATACATAAAAGTGGGGGTTTAAATAAATGCATTAAAGTGAACTGTGGGCGGGACAAGCCCCTTTGTATATGTATATGAAGCGGTTGTCCATTAAAATCCACAAAATCAAATTGCAAGCTAATATTGATCTAAATGAAGGATTTTTTCATAAAAAACACAAATTTGCACGTTGGGTTTGTATGGGGGCTACCTCAAAAAGTGGGCGGGCCATGCCCAATTGTCTATGTATGTTTAGCGGCTGTCTCTTAAAAGGCACCATATCGCATTTCAACCTAATATTGACTTTAATAAAAAAGTTTTCCTTACAAAAAGTCAAAAAATGCGCAACAGCATACAGACGGACAGACAGACAAACGGACAGACAGACAAACGGACATGGCTAGATCGAATCGTCTCGTCGAGCTGATCAAGAATATATATACTTTATGGGGTCTACGCTGGCTCCTTTAATGCGTTACAAACTTTCAGACAAACTGATAATATTATTTCACACTATGTGTGAATGGTATAATGAGAACCGAAACTGTTATGGTATAAGTGTTTTGGTTCCGACACGGTTCTTTGATTTTATTTTACTAGAGTTCTCCCAATGGTCGACCTTTTGTCTTTAAAGTACTCCATAATAAAAACAACGCTATCCAGAAGTAGACCCATGGGGACGACCACCTTCGTATTTTCACCAACATACGAATGAACGCATGCCTAAGTCAGTTGATGCTAAAGAGAAACAAACGTTTTAATTAGTTAAGTTGCATTGGTGTTGCATTTTGGCACATTATACAAATTATGACTCTTTGGGTGCTCTCCTTTTGGACAGCCCTGCCCTATGAGCCGCATAAAAAAAGAGCGGCAATAAGTGAGCAATTTATTTGGAAATAATTAATGAGCAGTTGTGCAATTAATTAATGCACAGTTGTAAAAGAGTTCTGCTAGTGTATCAATTCTTTCTCTTTTTTGTTTTAAATATTTATTTGATTCCTCTTCTTTTAAATTTTTACCAACTAAAATACTATCAAATCTACAATGTGAACAGAGATAGAGAATATTTTTTTCTTTATTTTGCCAAATGAAACAAAAGGAACCAAAAGAAACTAGAAAAGGTCGCAGCTATAGCAAATTGAGAGAGAGAGAGAGAGAGAGAGTCTTTGTGATTGGCCAAGGGCGTTACGGTTTTTACCTATTTTAGATGCAATACTTTATAAAAGAAATTACGTTCGTCCGTTCTCCTCTTCACATTCTTAATAAAAAAAAAAACAAAAAAAATGCCAATACGTCGTGTTTAAGGGGGTTAAAAAAGGTGTGAATGATTTGCGCTTGCCTATTTATATATACGATAGGGGTACCACAGAAATCGCTAGCGATTTGGCTACTAGTGACTTGCATAATCGCTCAAAAAATTTCACCATGAACTTTGAGCAATTTGATTTTTATAAACTTTTTACAAACCGATTAGTCGAATGTTTGTTCTGCATTATTATTGTTTTTTTTTTCAGTAGCATAATTCATAATTTATAGTGATACTAGTTAGTACCTGGCGCGTTGCTGCCCTTCTCCCTGTCCCACTTCTCCACTTCGCTCTTCTTTCATGACCCCTCGGGTAATAAAATTGTTCATACAAAAATGCTAAAATCGCGATTAAAAAATAGAGGGTGTGGGTAGGAGGGTGCAAAATACTTAACGACCTATTCTCATATGTATATACGAGGTATGTTTAAAAAGTAAAGTGACTTTTTATTTTTAGGAAAAAATATTTATTTATCTATACTTCTATACTATATATACTATAATATTATAAAGAGGTAAAGTTTGTGAGTTTGTAGGTTTGTAGGGGGTAATCTCTGCATCTACTGAACCGATTTTTAAAATTCTTTTACCAATAGAAAGCCACGTTATTTGTGAATAACATAGGCTATAATATATGACGAGATATACACATAAATGTAATGAATATATGTAAATATTAATGAAATGTAAAATAGTTAGTATGAGAGACATGGCGATAATTAAAACATGATGTAAAGCTGAAAGCCGCATATTGGTAACCGGTTATGTTTATGTTTATAGATTCTTTCGCTCGTACGATGCCATTCTCTCTCTACTTTGCTTACATCACTTTTCAGTTGCTACTTCTACAGCGCCTTTCTTAACACTAAATCATTTTGATAAATCACTACTTAGTACCTTTGGTGATGTGAACACTGAATATATTGTGATGTATCACTGGTACTTGTTTCTACTGTTTTTTTTTATACTTTTGTAACGGAGTTTGTAACTTGGAAAAGGAGGCATCGGAGACCCCACAAAATTTGATCGGTTCGACGAGATCGAAGTAGCCATGACTGTCTGTCAGTCTATCTGCCCCTGTCTGTGTGGTTCCAAACTAGTTCCTCTGTTTTTAAGAAATCCATATGCAAATGGGTATGCAGACTTCTTATGTTATCATTATTTTGTATAATACATAGGAGTTAATTGAAAATTACAATTTTTTTCGATAAATTCACGTTTATTTGCACTCGTTAATTCAAATATTTTTTTACTTAAATTATACAGATTAATTACAAGTAACAATGTGCTATTAAAAATTTTTCGTTTTGACTTCGTGCCTGTTGATGTCTGCTTCGATCACAATACTCACTCTTTGTGTATTTATTATATTTGTTTGACTTATACTAGTTTGTATTATACTAGTTTGGCGTTGCCGGCATCAAACACAAAAAAATTGAATTTTTAAATATTTCAATTAAATACAACTACAAATAAATATAACTCGGGCATATTTAATCGCTGTGTCTCGCCCCCTCACGCTTGCATTTACATTTGTGAGCTCCAACTCAAACACTCTCTCGCTCTCACGCTCTTAATGTTCGTGTTTCTGTTTGTGTGCGCAGCAAGTATTTTTTTTCTGCTTTGTGTTGCTTATATTGGTTCCTAGTACTTTAATTTTGTAATACGTTTTTAAATAAGAACCACCCCAAAAAGTGAGCGACACGTGCCAACTAGTAGATGTGTGTGAAGCGACCAACTGTAAGGTGCCACCATATTGAATTTCAAAATGATATTGCCTTTTTCATACAAAAAGTGGGCGAGATACGCCAAAATATTTGTTTACATAAATAAGTTTTTCTTACAAAAAAAAAAAAAAAACACAAAAGTGGCGGTTGGTTTGTACGGGGGCTACCCCTAAAAGTGGGCGGAACACGCCCATTAGTCTATGTATGTTAATCGGCTGTCCACAAAAAGGCACCACATCACATTTCACCCTACTATTCACTTTAATAAAGAAATTTTTCATACAAACCACAAATTGGGCAGTAGGTTTGTATGGGGGCTACGTTGCCTCCTTTAATGCGCTACAAACTTTCAGACAAACTGATAATACTATTCTAAGTCCGTGTGAATAGTATAAAAATTTACATTTGTTGAAAAAAAAAACATTTTTTTTACGCATATAACAAGAAACAAAAAAATCAAAAAAACAGACCTGACAAATATGTGTGGTTCGCAAGTCAAATTCGCCGCCCAGCCAATGTTATTAATGAAAATTCAGAAACAATGAAATTGCTACTATTCATTATAGCAATTTTGTTATGCATCAATTTTGCACTTAAAATGTTTTTAATGCATAAAAACCACTTGAAGAAAGGATATATGAATACGGCGAAAGAGCTCAATATCAAATAACTAAATTAAAAAAAAAACTCAAACAAAATTAATTAAAAAAATATTAAATACTAATTTTTCTTGCCGTTTTGAATCTTATGGACTGGCAAAGTGTCCAAGAACAAAGTTTTAGGTCGTATAAATGCTTAAATGTGGATAGGCAAATATTGCTAGATACCCTACATAAGCGTGTACAAATAAATCTTAACAACTTAGAAAACATAAGAGTACTTCTAAACGGATACTACTCAAAGTTGACAAATAGTTGACTATAGCTGCCAGACACGGCATATGCTTGGAAATACCCAATACACTCCATGAAACGGCAGTGTATGAATTAGACAAAAACAGTCCAGAACAAAGAACAAACCCTATGGCAGAAGAACCACAACAAGATATAGCAATTGAGACCAAAATTGATAATAACGAAAGAATGACTTAATCACTAGCTGATTTCCTGAGGTTAGCATCCCAGCTACTGCCAGATTTCGACGGTAATCCAGAGAACTTACGTAGCTTTCTCGATGCCATAGAACTGGTATAAAGTATGAGAACGCATGAGGCAACTGTTGTTAGCCTTATAAAAACAAAACTGTCAGTCAGAAACTTAATTGATCAGGAATCAACGTTGACACAAATTGTTTCCAAACTGAAAAAATCAGTATATGGCGAATCGGTAGACATGTTGACTGCAAAAATAATGAATGTCAAACAAAACAATAAAGCAGAGGTCAAAATGTATGCGTTACACAAGATAACGTGGGAAACGACCAAACCGCAAGTACTCAGTAGACAGTAGACACTGATAACTCAAAAAACGGTAAAATATATAATATAAATTTAAATTTCTCAACACACACACACGTATATAAAATCTAGATCTTAACTAAACAACCAAGTATCAAAATTTTTAGTTGATGGGGCTGCTGATATATCTATAATTAAAACTGAACCATAGCAAAAGTCGTAACCGATTTGAAAATTGAAAATCTAATCAAGCATGAATTTCATGTAGTTAGTGACGATTTTCCTATTCCTTTACATGAAATACTCGGACTTAATTTATTAAGAAGTACAATTGTATACTTGACTATCACAAAGATCAAGACTGGTTAAATTTGAGACCAGACAACTTTTATGAAGATATTGCAATTCTACTGCAAAATTCCGCATGCAATAATTCAATATCCATACCGGCAAGATCTGAAGTCATCAGACAAAAAATATAATTAGCTCGGAAAAAGAGGTGATAATACCCCATTTAAAGATGGAATGTTTGTTGCAAAAACTATAACAACTAGCACTAAAACGTTCGTATGATTGGTAAACGCAACCAACGGGGACGTAGTTATACCAAATATCCAATTAAAAATTTAAACGACTACGATGCCATTGATATAGAAAACAATAAAAAATAACAATGCAAAGCTACAAAAATTGTCCACGAAAATTCCAGACTTCATAAAGTCAGTACTAATAAAATTTAAATTTATGTATGTTATTTATGTAAATTTTCAGTCATGAAGTGGATATATCTAGGACATAAATGTACGGACAAAGGCATACTTCCAGATGATAGCAAATTTAAAATAATTCTAGATTATCCGATACCAAAAAATGCCGATGAAACTATAAGATTTGTTGAATTCTGCAAATATTATAGACGTTTCGTTTCAAATTTTGCGGAACACTCCAGATTCTCAACGAGATTATGTAAAAAAAAAAATACAATATTTAAATGGACCGCTGAATGTGAAAACGCAATTCAATATTTGAAAATTCACTTTTAAGTTCCAATGTACTGCAATACCCAGATTTCACTAAGTATTTGTATCACCACAGATGCAAATAAATATACATGTGGTGCTGTGCGCAGTCAATAGTACGGAGGGTTACAACTACCTATAGCATGCACTTCACGATCATTCGCAAAAGGTAAGAGCAATAAATCACTGGGCAATAATGGCACCAAATTTCTAGTAAAAAGCGACCAATAGACCATTGTCATCCAATCCATCTTCAAAATTGACGCGAATGAGACTAGATCTAGAAAAGCACGATTTTACCATAAATAAATAAATAAATAAATAAATAAAAAAAAGAGTACTTGAGGGGTCAAGAGAACTAAACTGCAGATGCATTGTCACGTATAGATTTCTCCCAAATAAAAAAAAAAACAAGCGAACAGAGTAAAACAAAGAGTCTGAAAACACGCATAAAACAGCGTGCAACAAAATCACACGGACTTTAAACAAAATAAGAAAACACTTCTCTTGGAAACACATGTGTTGTGTCATATGTGATCTAACCAAGTATCTGAGGTCTATTCCAATTGCTAATAAAAATTCATTAACAGTTGCAAAAACGATATTTGATCACTTCATACTCGTGTACGGTCCAATGAAAAAAGTTGTAACAGAAAAAAAAATTTTTTTTATAGCGTCGAACAAATATATTATAAAATCAATATATTATTAAATCTAATTCGAGGACTAGAACTTCTTCTAAACGTAAATACTATGTGTGCTGATTTTTCTGCATTA
This sequence comes from Leucophenga montana, assembly GCA_035044765.1. Lineage (NCBI taxonomy): Eukaryota > Metazoa > Arthropoda > Insecta > Diptera > Drosophilidae > Leucophenga > Leucophenga montana. Next base: position 29,864 of record JAWNNQ010001055.1, read on the forward strand.
CTGCTATATTCCATTTTTTCATCCATGTTTCTATACGATGCAGTTGAAGTTTTAAAAGACGTGTTGCTGCAATGGCAGAATTTGCTCTAGCAGTTATTGCTGTATCTTCCGCATATGTAGCTAAGTTTACTTCGTCGCAGTTTGAAACAGGCATATCTGCAGTACAAATCGTGTAAAGCAATGGTCCTAATACACTACCTTGAGGAACTCCAGAGTGTAAAGCTTTTATGGAAGAATGGGTATCTTCACATCTTACGTAAAAATATCTCTCGGTCAAATAAGATCAAAGCAAATGGAATTGAGGTGATGGTAATAACTGCTTTATCTTAAAAAGAAGTCCCTTGTGACAAACACGATCGAATGCTTGCTTTACATCAAGAAATACTGCTGCGCAGTATTGTTTGCATTCAAATGCTGTTTGTATTTCTGCTACAATACGATGGATTTGTTCCGGTGCGCCATGCCTTCGCCGAAACCCAAACTGATGATTTGGAAGTATAACGCCATTAAGTAGTGGAAGCATTCTTCGAGCAAATATTTTCGAAAATATTCCCAGCAGACTTATTGGTCGATATGACGACACTTCAGATTCAGGTTTGCCAGGCTTTGAGATTAGTATTAGTATTATATTGAACCTCCGAAAGTGCTACTGGTGACATAGGTTGGCTAAGTTGGTAGGGTGTATCAAGTGCAAGGTCCACTTATTCTTCCTCAGCAGGACTACACAAGTAAAGTGTGTAAATTGTTGCTCAAGGTGCGATGCAAACGCTTCAGCTTCTTCTTTGTTGCTGTGACACCACTCTCCATTTATGTCTTTAATAGGAATAATTCGCCTGTCAGGGCCCTTTAAATATTTTGTGGCGTTCCACAGATTTCAGTATGGCCCATTAGTTTGGCCTTAAGCTTTTTCTGTTGAAAACATTCTTATCTCTCGTGCAATGTGTTTGTTGCCGTGTACGCCGCGGTCTTCGTTTTTCGATAAGTAAATCTTTAATTTCACTGGAGTACAAAGAATAGTTTATGTAGACCTTTATTGTCGTCGAGCCGGTGTAGATATGTCAGCAGCTTCATGAATTTTCTTGTTGAGTAATTCAACTGTACCATCTATGTCTTGTTCATTTCTTAGTTCCATGTTTAGGTTAATCTCTCCATCTAACCAGCAGCGGAATAATGCCAAGTCAGTATTCTTGCTAATTAAATTTCGTTTAAATATTTTTACGTCAACTGGAATGTTTATATAGATGACTACAGCAGAATGATCCAAACACAGATCTGGAAAATCTATTATTTGCAACCTTCTTCTGTCAATACCACAATGAACTCCTATGTCCAATAAATCGGGATATCTTCTTGGATTTGTGGGCCAATAAATAGGATTATCTGTGCTAAGAACAGAGTCATTTCTTGCGATGATGCATTTTAGTAGTTCTTTACCCTATGGGTTGGTAGTTCTAGCTCCCCACCATTGGTGTTTGGCGTTGAAATCACCTCCAATGAAAAAGTTTTTCCCTAGATTACGAAGCATATTTGAGAACATGCCTTCCGAAACTTGATGGCGGGGTGGCAAATACGCAGCAGCAATTTTCAAAATACCAGTGATTGTTTGCACCTCAATAGTAATAATTTTCGCCCAGTCGTGTACAATGGGTCTGCATAGTGAAAATTGTATGCTACTTTTGATTATAATTGCAGATCCACCGCGAGCTGTGCCGGCAGGATGATTTGTCGACACAACCTCATAGCCCCGTATTTTAAAATGTGACCGTTCATTGAAATGTGTCTCAGAAAGTAAAACAATGTCCACATTCTGAGATTATATGACATGTTCGATTTCGAACATATGTTGGCATGCGCCATTTGCATTCCATAGAATTATTTTAAGGCTTGGAAGCATTGGAATTCAACAGAGACGTTACAACTTTAAGTAAATTGGATATCTGGTCAACCAATTTATCAGTTCGATTCATTTGATTTTCCATCAACCTTTCCAGTCTCAGTGTTCTCAAGATTATGTGCTTCTCTATTCTCATTAATGTCAACAGTATTTTTTGCTTAGTTTAGAGAACAAAGTTCGGCTTTACAAAGCTATTTAAAGCCTGTGTGGACATATGCTATCCAATTATGGGGAACTGGAAGCCAATCAAATATTGAAATTCTTCAACGATATCAGTCCAAAACGCTTAGACTTATCGTTGACGCCCCCTGGTTTGTGGCTAATGACCAAATTCACAAAGATTTAAATATTCCATACATTAAAGATGAAATACGTAGAATAAGCACAAGGTATGTTGAGAGACTGCATGATCATTTAAATGTTTTGGCAATAGGCCTACTAGATAATAGCGATACAACTCGAAGACTTAAAAGAAATCATGTGTTAGATTTACCTTTTAGAGATTAAATTTTGTATATATTGTAAATAAACTCTTAATTTCAGAATTTTGAATATAATAGCTGTTCTCACTGGAGTACAGCTATTTCTGTTATATTATGAACTTTCAACTAACTTACTTATTGTCTTATTGATAGATTGTAAATTAATAATAAAAAAAAAATAGCTTTGGCCAGGTGGTGTATGATTATTAGCACTTACTGTAGTTGGTAAGTTGTTATCACTAAACACAACACCAAAATTAACGTTTTACTTGTTTTTTATACCATTCACAAATAGTGTGAAATGGTATCAGTTTGTCTGAAAGTTTGTAACGCATTAAAGGAGGCATCGTAGACCCCATAAATATATTCTTGATCAGCTCGACGAGATGAGACGATCCTGCCTTGTCTGTCTGTCTGTATGTTGTTGCGCATTTTTTGGGCACCAATTTTTACGCTATCCAGTTGAAAATTTACACACACACTACTAATTATTGCAGTTTAATAGAGTATCAAGATTGACCCGCCACGCCCACTATTTGAGGTAGCCCCCGTACAAACTCACCGCCCACTTTTGACTTTTTGTATGAAAAACTTTTTTATTGTAGTCAATATCAACTTAATATTTGATATGGTAGCTTCTAGTAGACGGACACTTCACATATACATTAATGGGTGGACATTAATTACATTAATGGACCCGCCCACTATTTGGGGTAGCCCCCACACAAACCTACTGCCCAATTTTGGGTTTTTGTATAAGAAACTTCTTTGTTAAAGTCAATATTAGCTTGAAATGCGTCGTGGTGCCTTTTAATGGATAGCCGCTTAACATACATAGACTAATGGGCGTGTCCCGTCTACTTTTTGGGGTAGCCCCCATACAAACTCACCGCCCACTTTTGTTTTTTTTTATAACAAAATTCTTTATTTAAATTAATATTTGCTTTAAATTCGATTTAGTGGATTTTAATGGACAACTGCTTCATATACATATACAAATGGGCGTGCCCCGCCCACTTTTTGAGGTAGTAACATACAAATCCACAGCTCACTTTTATGCATTGGTATAAAAAACGTATCTATCAACTTGAAATTCGATATGATGGCATCTTATAGATGGTCGCTTCATACACATCTACCAATGTGCGTGTACCACCCACTTTTTGGGGCAGCCCCTTTTTGAACCCCTCACATTTATGTTTTACAATACGATTTAAAATTTCTTGTGAATGGTATTAGAGCTTCGGCTCAATCAAAGTTAACGTTTTTTCTTGTTTTCATTGTAAAATAAACCAAGAGAAAACTTTGACTTCGGTTGAACCTAACCTCCAATATCAATCACACGAAATTTTAAATGGTATTATTAAAAATAAACGTGGGGTAGACTACCCCAAAAAGTGGGCGGTACATGCCCACTAGTAGATGTGTATGATAGATGCGACAATACCGAATTTCAAATTGATATTGATGTTTTTCATACAAATACATATATGAAGCGGCTGTCCACTAAATCACATTTTAACTTAATATTGGCTCCAATGACGAAGTTTTCTTACAAAAACACAAAAGTGGGTAGTAGGTTTGTATGGGGGCTACCCCGAAAAGTGGACGGGTCCCACACCCATCAATATTGATACTATATTGAACTGCAATAAAAAGAAGTGTATAAGCAAATTTTTAACTGGATATCATAAAAATTGGTCACCAAGCATGCAGACGCACAGATGGACATAGCCACGATATCAAAGTTGATATTGGCTTAACTGAAGAATTTTTGAAAACAAATGCATAAAAGTGAACAGTGTGTTTGTACATGGACTATCTCAAAAAGCAAGATCGACGCGCCCACTTGTATATGTATTTGAAGCAGCCTAAACGGCTGCCACATCATTAAATTTCAAGCTAATATTGACTTTAATAAAGAAATTTTTCATACAAAAACAAAAGAGTGGGCGGTGTGTTTGTGTGGAGGCTACCCCAAAAAGTGGGCGCGTCATACCCATTAACGTATAAGTGAATCGTACGTCCATTAGGTTTTTTTTTTTTATTATTATTTTGTACTTAATTTGCAATCAGTCCCAAATCTAGGAACTATAATCAAATTAGATAGTAACTTATATATAATAATAATTAACTATAAAAACAGAAAAGGCATTCATGATGCAGAAAGACTTATGATATTAATTGATTTTAGATTATATACTATATGAAATGAAATGATGATTTGGAAAAATCACTGCTAATTACTTAATGCGGTTCTGTTTACGATAGACGGTTTGGCAGAACTAAAGGGTGAATTCTGTTGAGCCTGCACGGAATAATCAAGTTAAGAAGTTCAGAAGCCAGATCGTTTGGATGGAAGTTCAGTCCAAGATAGTTGTTGCTGTGTCGAACAATTTCTTCTGCAACCTTTGGCAGTCTAAGATCTCTGTGTAATATATTGGTATCTCTGTAAGATGTTAATGTTAGACTTAGCTGCAGTTCCCCACAGCTGTATTCCATATATCCACACTGGCTTCAGGATTGCTTTGTAGAGCCTTATTTTGTTTTCTAGACTGAGCTTAGAACGGGGACCAAGTAACCAGAACATACGTTGTGTTTTAATGTTCAACTGTTTCCTTTTTGTTTTTATGTGATTTTTCCAAGTCAGTCTTTTGTCTAATATCACGCCTGGGAAAAACGATTTCTTGCCGGACTTCGATTTAGTGAAATGAATTTCATCGAACATAGAAGTCTCAGCAATGGACATTTTTTGTTCCTTATTGTCATTAAATAAGTTATATTTTCAATTAATAATTAAAGAAGTTGTTATCTATCGCAGCTTCGTACGAACTATCCTATACACTGTTCTATTAAAACTACATTTAATGGGGCATGGGATTGTTTGCGAGAAACAATGGTTCTTTAACACTATAGTATACATCCGTATTCAAACGAAAGTTCAATTGATTTGTTTTTAAATAATTCATACTCCCTTCTAGATCATGTACTTTTCCTGAATTTATAGCTTCTAATAATTTTGACAGTGTGTGTTACTAATAGTTGCAATGACCGTCCACAACTTTATATCAAACAATGCTATTGTCCATAAACTTTCAAATAACTGTACACACTTTAATTTTAAGCGCTCTTTTTTTATTGACGCACATATGCTCTCACCTTTGCGTTCCGAATACGACTGACTGTCCTTGTTCTTGCTTGCCTTTTTGATCTCTTTGATTTGCTAGATCAAAGTGTTGCCAGAAAATATTCGATGTTGCCAGCTATTTCGTATTTTAACGATTATCTAACTAATGGCAGTTACAAATTGTTTTAAATTAAATTAGTACTATCACTAACCGTATAACGTATAGATAAACCAAATCCTATACGAAAACGACATTACAAATTTATTATGCGACAGGTCCCATGCTCTCACGATTGTGAAAGAAAGGGAGCAATTGCTGACTCAACGAGCATTGCTGGTCCCAGAGAGAGTCGTGTGTGCTCGGATTAGTATTCGTCACATCACATACATACGTACGTACATATACTATGTATGTATGCATGTTTGTTTATTTATTTTCTTTACATGCGCTGGTCGGTCGCCGCTAACGCATTTTGTTTTCATTTCTTTAGCAAGAGTATGTATGTATGCATTTCACAGGCTTTTTTGGACATTTATTTAATTATTAGCATCAGCGACTGGAAATAATGATAATAATAATAATTCAATATTTAGTTAAAAAATCATTATGGAATGATTTCTGGCAGAACAAATGGACCTTTATTCAATATTTATATTTATTGAAATAAAAGCAATTATATTTATTTTTGATTTTTAATTTAAGAGACCAAAATAAAAATTAGACAACGATTTTTAAATTGATATAATTTTTTTTAATTCAACTCGACTCTGCCCTAAATTAACTCCGAGCCATACAAATCTAAGTGCGTTCGAAAAAATGAAAGTTAAATATGCCACTCAAGTTTTTAGCCACAGTGTCGCCGCAGCACTACGAACAGTGATGACTCGAAGGTCATATTGATTTATGACCCCATTACAATTGTGATGGCCTTCTCGTGGTGTTCCCTGGGTACCGATTAAACATATTGAATCGGAAGCGAATTCGAGCGGCGACTTTGAATTTCATTATTCTAATAATATCCTGCTCAATGTAAGCACATGTATGTACATACATCAAAGAACTTGTTAAAAAGTCATACCTCTTAAAAGCATTTCTTTTGTGCAGCGATAAATTAGCTTAACAACCTTTGTCGAAAATTTATGTCGTATGATAAACCAATGATTATTGGTATATTATGACAGTGGAATCAAAGTCCAACTAAAAAAAAAAATTATATGAATTTAAAAATCGTTGTCTAATTTTTATTTTGGTCTCTTAAATTAAAAATCAAAAATAAATATAATTGCCTTTAATTCAATAAATGTAAATATTGAATAAAGGTCCATTTGTTCTCCCAGAAATCATTCCATAATGATTTTTTAACAAAATATTGAATTATTATTATTATCATTATTTCCAGTCGCTGATGCTAATAATTAAATAAATGTCCAAAAAAGCCTGTGAAATGCATACATACATACTCTTGCTAAAGAAATGAAAACAAAATGCGTTAGCGGCGACCGACCAGCGCATGTAAAGAAAATAAATAATCAAACATGCATACATACATAGTATATGTACGTACGTATGTATGTGATGTGACGAATACAAATCCGAACACACACAACTCTCTCTGGGACCGGCAATGTTCGTTTAGTCAGCAATTGCTCTCTTTCTTTCACAATCGTGAGAGCATGGGACCTGTCACATAAGAAATTTGTAGTGACAAAATGTATATATGAGATGGTTTCTCTATTATACATTCTCTTCTTAGTGGTACTATCTTAAAAATTACGTGTACATACATTACATTCTCTTATCTCTCAGTATTATCTTACAGTACATACAATACATTCTCTTATATCTCATTATTATATTACAAATGTAGGGTCTCGCCTAGTTTCTTTAGCTTTTTTTTTTAAAATATTAAGTGCAACTGATTTTCTGTTTCTACGTTACTTTCATAGTTACTTTCATTAAAATCAGGAATAGTCTCGAATTGTGGAATTCTTGAAAGCTCATCAGCTTATTTAACTTTACCTTGAATAATTAAATCCTGTTAAGTGGTAAAATCGCGAAAAAGAAGCAGAGCGTTTTTCGACGTAATTTTTGTACGCACTCAAATAAGACTTTGCAGAGTTTGAGTTGATTTGACACAATTGATTCCTGTTCTTTGTTTATTTTTGAGCCAAATCAGTTACACCGTTTTCAAGTAATGGTCCTTCTTAGTTTTTGTGAATTATTTTTATATTTATTCATTGTTACACATAAAGTTATATATAAGTAGAATTTGATGTAAAACTAGTTCATTTTTGATAAATATTTAGATTTAAGAAGACTATGAATAAGATTTAAGATGAAATGAATAGATAAAATTATGATTTTTTTTTTTGCTCTTTGATTTAACAGTGATTACAGTAACACTTCAATATCACGTAGATTTCAAAGTTGAACTCACTATAATCGCTGCTTCCCAAAAATCACTGACTAGTTCATTTCTACCCTATACCGTGAGTTCAGTTTGTCTAAGACGGAGACAGAAAACTTTTCTCTCAGACATACACACGGACATGGCTATATCGAATCCTCTTGTCGCGGCAATCACGCGCGATGCTTCCTTCCCTATTGTACATATATTTTGACAGCTCAACAAACCCAATATACACTGTTACAACTTTTTTTTGTACAGGGTATAAAAAAGAAAAACGGTATATATATACCACACTAAAAATTATTAAAAAATTACCATGAAATTTGTAGCAGTGTAACACTGCGAATTGATAGCAAAATTGAATTGATAGCGAATTGTAAGTTGCTGAATTTTGTTGGTACATACATATGTGTATGTAAAGGGCACCGGAACAACATATAATATAAAAACAAGAAAGGGTGTAGTGGTGGACACTAGTGTTGTATAAGATATCTTTTTTTCGACAATCTTATATACTGTATAGATATTGTTCTTTACATCTTTTCTTTTCTTTTTTTCCAGCGAACATGGGATCAAAAAAACGTCAAACGGTTACCGAGCGTCAGCATCGGTCTACAGCTGCAACATTGGTTACATCAAATCCACCATCGGCAGCGCGAACTGCCAGCAGTCCTGGTAGTGGAAAGAAGCGTCAAGCAGTTGCCGATAAGGCATCCAGCTCAACAGCCATACGGAAACAGTCCTCAGCACACGGGGCACCCAACACAAAGCAAACAACAGCAAAAAAAAACTCACACATTAAAACTGCTAAGGAACGCGATAAGTTGAAGAATGTGGAAACAGCTGTTGAAGTTACTGCCGTGGTTTGCAATGAGAATAAAGTATTCAGCAAGCGACAGCAGTCTAAAGATAAATCGAAGGAGCAATCATTATTAAGCGCTCCATTAGCAGCAAAACATACAGCTACCGCCTCTGCCAGAGGTACTACTCCAATATATTCAGTGGCGACAGCATCTCCTTCGAGCGCATCAACTGTGACAACTGTCAATACAAACTGCAAAGACACAAAGAGCCAGTCCGTTGATCCTAAAGATAGTAGTAACAAAATCAAAAGCTCTAATGCCATAGCTGATGGATCTAATCTTTCCTATATGCCTTCCAACTTAGCTTCCATTGGAACCAAGTCGACGGATGGCAAGCAACAGGACGAAAAGACACGTGCAATAAACAAAATGCTAAAGAATCTCGATATTAAAATCAGTGGATTCGATAATTTGTTGCCAAATGAGCAGCGCATTAATGATGGTGGCCTTAAGTCTTCCATATCAGAGAATGTCAAGACGAAGTCGCGTGCGGCAGCAGTCAAAGTCATAACAAGTCTCAATCCAGCTAAGACATCAAACACATCAACATTGTCTTCATCGGCTAAGCGGCCACGTGATCGAGCCAATGAACACGAAGAGCAGCAGCCGCAGCAGGAGAAAAAAAAGAGCGCTGGTAGTAAAACACCATCTACAAATCAATCAGTTTTGACTTCACAAGTTCATGAATATGTCAAGGCAGTCCAAAAAGAGGATCCATCATTAAAAAAGTCTTCAAAAGAATCTCTACAGATAGTTCCAACTCGTTTACAAAAAAACACCGGTATCAACTTTTCAGACACTAAAAAAACGTCTCCTACAAAGAAAGCTAAAACGGAAAAAATGTCTAAAACAAGTATTAAGCATGTTGTCAATGCCGTCAAGTTAGACGTTGAAAAGACAAACACTTTTTCAGCTCCAGAAAAACTAATTGCTATGGTTAAACCAGACATCTTGAATTCTACTGAAGATGAAGTATATAAAGCCTCGAATGTTCGTGCAAGCATTTCGGAATCTGAAGAAACAAGTAGCTGTATCAATAATTCGTCGGCAGTGGCCAATAAAAAGATTACAAAGACACTGAAGTTTTCTATATCAACTAAGAGAGCTGTGTCTTCCTCTGAAAAAAATAAACCAAATACTCTAAATTATAACGATCCATTAATGTTGGTCGCAAATGAGATTAGCACAGTGTGTAATGCTGCTAAGTACAAAACAGGACAAAAACTGATTGACTCTCATACCAATGTAGTGCAGATGGATATCGACGAGTTGTTGCTGAAGCAGCCTGTCGGTAGCTCTGAGGAAAATACAATGACATCACAAGTTACTACAACATCATGTCAAGATGAGTTACCTTTCGAACATAAGAAACAAATGGAACAAGAGCCCTTAACATTAACAACCACATCAAAACCACAGGAACACCTTCCAAAAGTGAAGTACACTAAAACATCAGTAGCGAAGACACGGTTGCCATCAACTGTGGTAGTAAAATTATTGGTAGGGTCGCCATGTTCTCCGCCCACATCCCAGCAACTGTCGATAAAAGATATTTACGATTTTAAGTCAGGTTCTGAGGATGAGGACACCATTAAAATGGTACTGCCAACACTAAAAAATTTACGTGATTTCTCTGAGGAGAATAACAAGAATCATAGTAAAGAAAAAGAGGAGGTAATAAAACAGAAAGAATCATCAAGTTTAAAATCCTCACCAGGCGAAATGACGATTACGGCTAATAAGAAAAAAATAATGGAGCATTTATGTGAAACAGACACATTTGCACCTAAAATTAAAGGAATGGGACCAGCAACACTGCCAAAGATCGATCGTAAAATAAAGAAAGGTCGTAAAATTCCACCCGCAGCTGGTAAGCGCAAACCACCAAAATCTACGGTTTCAGCAGTTTCTTGCAAATCTAACAGTAAGAAAAAATCATTATCGGCAGCAGAGCATAAAGTGAAGCCAATAGGCCTAGCTGAAGCGCAAGCCGGTAAGTCAAACTCTTCAACTGAAAACAGTGATTCGGAAGACGAAAAGATGCTTTTTAATTACGGGCCTAAGCGGCATCGCATGGCCTCACTGAATGCTCTAGCGAAGGTGCAGTGCTTGTATGAAAACGAATCTCGTACAGCGCATGAACTTGGGCTGTCCAAAGCAACGCAGCAGCCACCACGCATACGGACCGTAGATGGAAGCGAAGATGAGCAACGGAGTGGCGTTGGCGGAGTCGGCACTGGTGACAGGGATGTGGCTGCTTCAAAGCTCATTACTAACGCGGGCTGTGAAAAAGTTATTAAATCCGCGCTAAAAGGTGAAAACCATAAACATGAGCATGATCTACTGAATGAAGAGCACAAGTCATATGAAGCGTTACCTGAGGTGGAGACATACAAACGTGAGCTACGCTATGGAGGTCGTGGCGTGGGTAAACATTGGGAGTTCGATAGCGACAGCGGTGCAGACGATGGGCTTGAAGGCCATATGTTAACGCCGTCACAAAAAAAAAAAGAAAATACCTTCGAAAAAACAATCTTTCATAGGTGCAGCATGCAAAAAAAAGGAAAAGCACGCAACAGACATGAAGAGAGAGCAGGAAAAGACCATTTCGAGAAAATGTGTCAAAATCGTTACGAAAAAACGAAAAACCACATCTAAGGCAAAAAAGAAAGCAGCGATTGAAGACAATGATGGTGTTGCTCCCAGCGACGTAAGTGATGGGAGTGTGCAGAGGGGAAATGACCCAACTGTAAGCAGAGAAAAGAGGAAAGTGAAAGCTGAGGCGTCCAACTACCCAAAACAAGTGCAAAAGAAACGCAGGAGTGCAGTGATTCAAGACGAGTTAATCGGCGATTATAAGGGCATTTTAGCACGTAAAAGAATGGCCAGTCTCAATGCTAGTGCAATTGTGGCCGCGACATATGAGGTGGAGCGGCATCTGGACAAAAATTTGGCAAGCGATTGCAGCAGTTATGAGAGTTACGACGAAAGAGAAATGCCAATTGCTGCGTCAACTGGGGCTACCAGCGTAGGAGCATTCAAGAAAAACTCGAAAGATATGCTGAAAACTACGTCGAGACCATCATTAGCTGTTACGGTGGCTGATCCAACTGAAACAATACTAAATGATGCAACTATCAAGAAAGAACCATCAACACAAAACTCCAGCATAAATGAAACGAACAAACCACAAAGTAACTTATTAGAAGAAAGTAACGACTCCAAGGGGACAAAAGACACTAACACAGATACCACAATCACAGAGTCCGCTGGCATTCGTGATTCTATGAGCGCAAAAGATACAAAGGACTGCAGCAAACCCACATCGTCAAGTGTGGTGATTGTGCAGGATACAGATGTCACTATTACAGGTGTTTATGTAAATGCAACGACAACGAGTGGGCAGGAAGCCTATTGCAAGATGCAGTATCGCGTTCAGTCCAGTGTAACTGAAGAACGAGTGTTACGTCCTAGCTCCGTTGAACCGCCAAAATCATATACGCCATTGAGTGCACTATCTAGTATGTTGCCACCGACTACGTCTACAGCCTCCGGCTTGAACGAAAGTAAGTATTAGTTCACAGTACAGTAAGTACAACATGCACCGATGACAGATACAAGTATGTGTTATTATGATTAAACCGATGCCGAGTAGATACCGTGTGTATATATAACAAAAGTATGACTAATTAATTACCCACATTGACAACGTAGCATCGTTTTCCAAAGAAAGCAGTACTAAAGTGCTATCTTGGTATTGTAACACCGTCACATCGTTTTACGCGGATAATAATCGCATACTCGTATAGTCATATAATTTACCATTTACATAATTTACCATTTTGGGTAAAACTAGTATTAAAAGTTAATAATTACCGACACACCATAAGCGTTGAGTGAAGAAATTTTCTTATATATAACGATATAATACAATTATTTTCTTATATATAATATAATTGTACAACATAAAATTTAAATTTTTGGTCCACTTGATATTGAGCATGTGGAATATGGATCAACATTTGTCATATAACATTACAATTTGATTTCATTCACCAATCATCCTGAACGATCAAACAATTTATTTGTAGTTTGACACAATTTAATGGTATCAAATTTTAGAAAATTATAATATCGATTTACCGCAAATTAAAAACAATCCATAAGGGCTATCTTGCGAATGTGCGCGAGCAGGTAAGTATTGGATGAAATTTATTCTCTATGTATTAAACTAATGATATTAATTTTTTGTGTATTTTGCTCTAATACACACCCCAATGTATTTTGGGGCTCGAAGGGGACCTATCGCCCTAAACTTTTTATATCCCGTAGCCATATATAGGTAAAAGGGCATATTAAGATTGGCAGACCCTATAAAGTATATATTTTTTTGATCAGCATCAGAAGATGATTCGATATAGACATGTCCGTCTGTCATTCCGACTGCCTGTTTGAATATCGAGATCTTGGAGCCTATAAAAAATTAAGAACATATGCTACTAAAAGGCCTGGGATTTTTATGTAAAGGGCCAAATACACCTTCACATGTGTGAAGAAAATTAAAAAGTTTTGATATATCGTAGATCTTCCAACCGTGCGTCCCGATGTCCAGTTGTCTCAGCTGCTCTTGCAGTAGATGATCTGGTTCGTATGCCTTCCAAGCGTGCATCTCGCTGCTGAGTTGTTTCATTTGCTCTTGAAGTAGATTCTCTGGTTCGTAGCTCTTCCAACCGTGAGTCCGGTTGGAAGATGCTCTGGATCGTAGAAATTCGAACCGTGCGTCCCGTTGTCCAGTTGTCTCAGCTGCTCTTGCAGTAAATTCTCTGGTTCGTAGATCTTCCAAGCGTGCATCTAGCTGTTGAGTTGTCTTAGTTGCTCTTGCAGTAGATGCTCTGGTTCGTAAATCTTCCAACCGTGCGTCCCGTTGTCCAGTTCTCTCAGCTGCTCTTGCAGGAGATTCTCTGGTTCGTAGATCTTCCAAGCGTGCATCTCGCTGTTGAGTTGTCTCAGCTGCTCTTGCAGTAGATGTTCTGGTTCGTTGGCCTTCCAATCGTGCGTTTCGCTCTTCAGCTGCTCTTGATTCACGATTTCTCAAACGGTTTTCATTTAGACGAATTTCTCCTTCACCGGGTGTTTCAGCCGCCCTACTGGCTCACTTCTGTTTTGATTCTTTGGTTGATCTTCCAATGGACATTTTCTTGGGTGGCATTTTGATCAATTTGCACTGTTTATTATTAATTCGAACAAAATTAAAAACAGTTTTGCGATTCCATACACTCCCTGGCAAATATTTTATGACTAACTACTCTTATCTGAATCACATCAAAGCACATTAATAAAATTAATAAAATTGCAGTAAATTTTGTCTCGTAGATTTCTTAGTTTTTCTGTTGTTGTTATTATAGCAGCTTCTTCTTGTGAGCTGTATCAGGAAATCATATGTACACAATTTATTATATATAAAGTAAAATGTAATGGTGCAAGCAATGTTTGTGAAAGAGAAAGAAAAACCGAAATGCAAACCTCAGGTGTCAAGGTCTAGGTCTTAACTGTGCAAGTTTAGTCCTGGTGCTACGAGGGAGATGTTTTTCGCTCTCATGAATAGGTGGAGGTCT
>JAWNNQ010001056.1:0-41634 GCA_035044765.1 Leucophenga montana
CAATTACAATTTAATACTTTTTATAAGCAGTTCCTAGTGTCCTGGTCACACGGTCTTTTTATTTCATGTTAGATTGCTGTGATAGACGCGCTACCTCGTGTGACCATGAAAAAATATGTCTCGTTAGCAATGAGGCGCGTCATTTTTAAAAATAGCTCCGCTAGCTATTAGACCCCATAAAGTATATATGTTCTTGATCAGCTGAATCGATTTAGGCATCTGCATCTTGTTGTATGAATCAACAGATCTCAGAGGTCAGTTTGAAATTATGTAATCTCATTATTTTAATTCAATTCAGAGTTTTACATCTATAAAAAAAACACCATTTACTTTAAACGTAAACAGCTGACAAGATATGTATCAATTAAATAATGCTATATCCATATCAATATAAAATGTTGAAAAATTAACGGTTCAATTTTTTTTCAATTGCTGGCTCGTTCAATCACTAGTTCAAACACTAATTTTATCTAGTTGAATTTGTTTTTGCTTATCATCTCTAGATTCTACTGAAACCCTGTCATGTTGATCAACACTGCTATTCGTCATCCCTCGTGTCAGGCGGCGTTTGGCCGGCTTACAAATTAAAAAAAAAAGAAAAAGAAAGAAAGAAAAGAAGAAGCGTTCATAATAGTTTCGGTTTTTATTTTCGTTTTTATTTGTTTTAATCAGTACGCAGAACTAAGTAAAATGGCATCGCTACATGACTCGCAAAGTGGACAGGCGTTTGTGCGTCAAGAACAGCCGGCGGGAATTTGTACAGTGCCACGGGTGGAGCAGCGGCAGAATTTTGCATTTGTGGTAAGTTGCAATTTAATATAGAATGTATGCGCTGCACACACACACACACACACTCGCACACAACGTATTAATATATACAATATATTTAAACAGCCAGAACACTATCCCAATATAAATCTCGCAACGGACATGTATAACACCACATCACACAAAATCAACTGCGTTGATATGTCTACGCGCAGTTTGCTGATTCCGGTTAACGAATCGGTGCTAAAGCGCATTACGTGCATTTTTTTCGAAAGCGGTTACCGCGCGGCTCTCGCTGAAGCGTGCCATCCACAGACTGCCACTGCACAGCCGTCTGTAGCTAAAGTAGCCAACTACATTGTTGAACTGCTGAACTACTATCAAAAGATGAAGCTAAAACTCTTTCCACATGCGATTAAGCTAAACATTGAGAATATGTCAAAATATGCAGAGGCCAGGTTAGTTTTAGTTACGAGTACATACATATTGTGTAAACAACTTTACAATCGCCGTTTTGTTTTCAAAGTTCAAGGCTTTATTATAAAAAAAAAAAAAAAAATGAACTTAACTTTCGATATTCCGACCTCACACCCCTGAACTCAACGTATGCCCTTCTACCATTAAGATAGTTCAATAGCCATCGTTTTGTTTTGTGAGGTAGTGAGGTGGAGTCTAGGTCTTGAAAGAAGAGTGCATAATCAACTGTATCAAATGCCTTGTTCAAGTCTAGAGCCACCATCACTATATGCTCGCTTGGCCTCGGCTTGTTGAGTCCATAAGCGATAAAGGTGGTGATTTCATTTAATGTCACGATTTTTTCTGAAACCATGCTGGTGATCTGGTAGAACGCAGTGCTCTGTATTTGAAGGAAGTAGAAATGACCCGAACTTTCACAATAGGTGAAAGAAGCGAAATGGGCCTATAAGGGGAACCAAGTTCAGCTTCACTGCCAGGCTTTCGTAATTGATATTTGGCCGGGCTTAACCCATGACTTTTGCGTTTTTCATTGCCAGTCATAATTTGATGCAAAAATACAAATTAATTTTCTGCCATTTGAGCAGCTGTTCACAGGTGATAAAACGAATTTTCACGTCTCACGGTTACAAGTCGTATGACATCCAATACCTTTGCTTCTGGATCATTCCTAGGTCTTTAAGGTATTTTGAATTTGAGTATTTTTGTTCTTCCACCGCTATTCTGATCTTTGTCGTAATATTTATCACGCTTAAAACGTTTAAACCACTAGCGCTACGTTCTTTCACTCATAGCGGCCTCATCATAAGTGTCTGAGAACATTCAGTGAGCCTTAGCTGCAGATTTCTTCATATTAAAGAAATAATACCTCACGCAAATGAGTACTGGTGATATAGGGTTATGTTTATAAGATGCCCAAAGATACTAGACGCTGTATATAATACTATATTTATTTTGACTACTACATATCGTGAACACCACCATCTATAGAAAAACGACGCGATCAAAGTTGTACACCCAATATGGAAATAGTTTGCACGCTAATCGCCTTGTATAATTGTAATAATTTCACTCTAGAGACTGGATAAATAGTTCTGTACGCTATTTGGCCTGGCATCCACATAGTTTTAAACTTGCGCTGGCATGCTCCGATGATGCCGTACGCATATACACTGACATACAACAAAATGTTGCCGTGCTAAAGGTAAGTAAGCCAGCGTCACATCTGACGTAACGTGCTTCAAAACGTTTTACTTCAAATATATTTTTTTTTCAACAGTGCGCTGAGCAAAATCTCATTACCTGTCTGGCTTGGCGTCCAAACTGCGTTGGCGAATTGGCTGTCGGTTGCGAGAAAGGCATTTATTTGTGGCGTGTCGATAATAGCAACATTTCGCGCCCATCGTCACAAAATCAATTAGTGAAACAGTATGTTTTTATGTTGCTAGAATAGTAATTACAAATTTTAATACACATACTTACAAATATCATCTATATTACAGTCCCGGCAATTTACCAATATCTTCGCTTCAATGGAATAAAAGTGGTGGATTATTGGCCACTTGTTCGATTGGTGACAGCAATATTATTATTTGGGATCTCGATTCGATGAGTAAGCATATTCTCAAGCGTTCAGGACCTCCGAACTCGCTTTTAAAATGGTCACCGCAGAGCAATTGGCTTGTGGCTACTACGGTTGACAAACAATTTCGTGTTTGGGACTGTGATGCAGACTGGGAGCATGATCGCTGGGATCTCTGTGCTGGTTACGTACAGGCAGCCTGCTGGTCACCATGTAGCACATTTCTACTCATCATTACTACAAAAGATCCAATTTTGTATCGCATACAGTTTGCTTCGGGGTCCTTTTTCAAGAGTAAGTAGCGAAAGATATAAAATTTAAACTACTATTAGGCAGTGTAAATATGCACGTGTCGCAGAGTTTAAGACATGCTGCACATTTACTGAATTTAACTTATTTTGATAAATACTGCCGAAATTAAATAAATCAATTGATTGAGGCAAGCTACAGGTGAACGACAACGGAAGCATAGTTGTCGTTTGTATAATGCTGCCCACAATTATTGCTGCACTAAATACTGCAGAACTATTTTTATGATTAGTATGTATGCTCAACGGTCGACTCAATCGATCGCAATCTAGAAATAATTTTGCTATTTCAAAGCGTGCCACAATCTCAACCACAAAGTGTGTGTGTGTGTGTTTTTTTAATCTGGCTACAGTCAAAATTATCGAAATTTCGATTGCAAATTTCTATAATGATGATGAATTATTTGGCGTACATGGCCGACAAGGGTCGTCTGACGAATTCGCATCATGAAAGTTCTATTTTCAACCAGCTTTTCAATCATTTGTGGCCGTATCTGACGAATAGTGGGCTCGATATTGGTTTCCAAGGTTTAAATCGGTACTGGCTTGTCCGCACAGGTTAACAATTTCAAGTATCCCCACAGAAAGTCTTGCTCGATCTTGCGGATCATGCAATGGACATTATGTTGTCGTCAAACTATTTCCTCAGTAAGCCAATGTCACATGCCAGAAGTCTAGCATGTGGAGCCATTCTGTTGAAACCAAATACCTTCTATGAAATCAATAAATTTTTCAACATGGTTGAAATTTTGTCGCCATTTACGGTAATTTTTCTTGCATTTTCTTCGTTTTTGAAGAAGTGTGGCTCGTTGATGCCATCAAAGCGTACATTTTTCGAAGTGTATCGGCAGCTGATGGATCACCATAGAATTTTCCTGCGCAAAATGCGGCTATTTTGCTGAACAGCAGCCAATATGCTAAAAATAATTTTTTATCATTATTCCATAAATGTGTTTATGTAAATATGCAGTCGACTTTTCGATAAATGATAAACTATTTGTGTTGCCAAATTGAAAAACTTACGCGCTCAAAAAACAGAGACAGTCATAATAATAATAAAATAATAGCGATGCGCATACAGAGTACAACAAGCAATCTTCTATGCTTTTCGCACTCAGAGTCTTATAAACTTGTTACTGGCTGTTCGCTTGCTATTGTTTGATATTTTTTTTGCTGTAGTATTTCATGTAAAGCCTATTTGTTTGATTCGTTGTGTAAGTGATGATTTTTTAAACCTTATGCGCACAAAATATTCAACAGATTTTAATATATACATAGATCGGTGCACAAAGTAAAACATTTAAAATTGTATTTTTTTTTTTTTTTTTTGTCAAAATCTGTTCTATATTGTGAGCGTATCAGAAGTTACAAAAATTGGCTTCCTGATTAATCTATAGATTTTCTAGTATAATAAGACATGCATATATATATATATATATATATATATATATGTAACTAATAAACGTTCTTTGTACAGATATACCTGCAAAGGATCAACGCACAGACATACTACCCATCGCAGATCTCAGCGCTTACAATGCAGATAGTGCTACGGTCGGTGGCATGCCGCAACAGATTATCTGGGATCCCAACGGCGACTATCTGGTGATAACTTTCAAAAACTCAAATTCTATTGCCGTTTTTCGTACTATCATAAAAAATTACGATTTGATTCTATCGCCAGCATTCTATTTAACTGGCAATAGCTCAGATGAATTTCCAAATTTCATTTGCTTTCAAAGTTTGAATCGAATTAACAACAAATCGGTGCTGACAGTCGCTTGGTCCTCAGGACGTGTGAGTTATTATCCACTCAGCAAACCAAAGAATTCATAAATTTGTTGTGTTGTGTTTGAGTTTACGTTTATTTGTATGTTCGAAATTACATAGTTTTAAATAAAATGATTTTTAAATATAATATAATATGTTACAACAATTTTTTATATTTATAAATGTTTAATTTTTTTTTTTTTTAATTGTTCACCATTAACAAAAAAATGTGTTTATTATGTCTTATATAGTAAATACATACGTGTAGAACAATTAGAAAAAATGTTTTACATAAATCTAACGGAACCAGACATGAAACCGCTAGTATGTATCTCTCTCTTTTCAGTTCATCAATGCTAGTTTTGTATCTTTTCTTGTTTAGTATGTACTATATTTCTTATGTAAAGGGCACAAGTGGTCGAGGATAGAATAGTTTTTTACCAAAAAAAATTTAGATTTATAATTTGTATAAGTGGGTTGGGTGCATACATGCATATACATAGTTTCATTTACACACAATTACATATGTATGTATTTTGTTTTGTATGTATGCACATAAATCACATTTATTGACTTCGACTTTGACATGGGAAATCACACATTTTAAAATATAATAAATAAATATCGGCGTACATTTCATAATTACATGTATACATAATATAGAATAAGTGTATCTAGAATAACAAAATATATTTTATGTAGGTTGATTTTGTCCCACAAACGTTCGTGCTCGACAAAATCACTTAAATATCGCCAAAGAAATAGCCCAGTGCTGTTGCCGCACGCACGCGTACGAAATGATTTTCATCCTTGAGCAAATTGGCGATTTTATTACCAACCGCCTCGGTTTGAGTGTTGCGTTCAGTGAGGAAGTTATGTAAAATACCTTAAAAAAAATTAATGTTAATTAAGATTTTACATAAACTCTATTTTTGCTATAATGCCAATACACATACCAATGACTGTTGCAGCACTTCCGCGCACTTCGGGCCATTGACTGCGTAATTTTGGTACGCATGAATCGATAAAGTCCTGTATATGTTCGCTAAGATCCGTTGCCTATAAATAAGAAGTAGTGGAAATGTTATTGGCGTCGTTTGCACAATGTTCACATTTGTGCGGAAAGTTTTTAAATGTCATTCATTTGGGAACGACGAAAAACGATGCTTTTGCAAACGAAAGCAGCAGCTCACAACTGTCTGTTAATCATGTATAGTCTAGTCTGTCTGGATAGTTCCTAAACCTCCGTTCGTGTGTAAGAAAATGAATGAACATGGTTTGGTTTTCGCTACGCCCATTTAATAACGAAACCGGTTCAGCTGGTTGATGCTCCCGACAAATACAAGACTGAATAATAGGACAGGGTTGCTCGAAAAAAAGCATACTGTGACATCTATTATAGTTGCCATGCGATTAAGCACGAATTTGGATGCGGTTTCCTGCTTATTAGGACACTACGCGGGCTCGTCTCGTAGGTTCGTACCTGTTAACAAGTGCCCGGATGCGATAGGTATCAAGGCTAAGTATTTTAATATTAGCCTAATTTGTTGGCTTAGCTTGCGTGGTGATTTAACGCTGAAATTGCAGTCGAGCGCAATAGATAATTTGATCAAAAAACGGCAGAATGTTTTAAACATAGAATTACTTTCTGCAAGAACGAAAGATGGAAGACTGGTAACAGATGCACAGGAATCACTAAGACAATTCACTTCGCTCTCTATCCTACTTGGAAGCGATGAAGAGGACAATACGGGCGACAGAGAAGTATTTGTATAACCACTAATTGATGATGGTTTTTTTTGTAGATCAACTCAATTATAAAGAGGTTGACTCAGTAATTTAAAAGCTGCAGAGTAAGACAAAATTGCAGGCTCAGAGCCAATTGAGTTATTTAAGACCGGTGGCGAAGATTTGGTGAAGCGTATGCAGCAACTTTTATGCAAGATATGATACGATGAATGCATGCCCAAAGATTAGAGTCTCAGTGTTTGTTATTCTATCTTCAAGAAGGGAGACCCCGCTCTCTATGCGAACTACCGTGTAATAAGTCTCCTCTCAATTGGATTGGCAAATTCTGTATGAACAAGTCTGGAAAGGCCTCAATAAATTTGGTATTAACAACTGGCTCGTGCGTGCACTTAACTACAGCCGACTTTCTACTCGTATGTGCGCTCATGACCGATAAACGGTTGTAGTGTAAGCAAGGAAATGTTATTGTACAATGATCATTGAATATAAACAAAAAATTCGACATAATACTTACAATTACTTTGACGAAATCAATAACAAAATTATTGTACTGCAATTGGCCGTAATCGATGAGATGACGCTGCGCCATTTCGTTGACCTTTGGCGCATTCAGAAGATTGCAAACACGACGTAGTGTGCCCTTACAAGCCTAAAATAAATAATTAAATATTATTTAGATACATTTAAATTTTTTTTCTCATTCACTACTCACTCGTATGATCGAGGCATCACTCTCGCTTAGATGCAACAGCAGTGGAAAGAGATTAGCAAAAAGCTGTTCGCGTAGTGCCTCAATTGATGAGTTTGGTGAAATGGAGCCATCAGTGATGGTCATTTTTGATTCACACAAATCACCAAATAGTATTATAGCCGCCTCGCGTATTTCAAGTGAGTAGCTGCCAAAGAACGGACGTATGCGTATGGCGAGCGAGACGTGAAAAGATTCAACACGTTCACTGGGCAATGCCTGCAGTATACGTGATAAACCGCGCATGCTTTCCAATGGTATGTTTATAAGACAGTCACTAAAAGTGGCACAATATTAATAATAATTATGCATCTACATATATCATAATGTCAACTCACCCCACAGTATCGTCGATGCCCTTGAGCAACGCAGTAATTGCTATCTCTGTATATTTTTCGATATCGTGCTCGTTCAGTTGTCCAACATAACCCATACCTTGTACACTGAGACCGCGCACGATAGCATTGGGATCGCTCAGCGCTGAACTCAAATGCATCATTATAATCGATGATATATCGGCGCTCGGCTTGAGCGGCACAAGACGTGAGAAAAGTCCAACAGCAGCGACGCGTTGTCCATCGTACGGCGATGAAACATACTTGCTCAGTGCGACTACGACTTGTTTCATATTTGTTGAGTTCATTTGCAATTGATTCACCAGACCAATGGCCATGGGTGTCAACAGTTCGATGTAGTTCTTAAGATCACTGCTCGCTGCAAGTTTTGTATGTACTGTAAGTACGGTAGAGATCTGTTCCATTTCGAGATTGGTGAGGAATGCTAGAAACGTATCTAATACTATTTGGCAGGGATTCAGTTTAATCACTTCTTTGTTCGGTACAAAGCCAAATTTAGATTTTGTACTCGCAGCTAGCGAACTAACACTGCTGCTAGACGCGATACCACTTGTCGATCCAGCTGCTGTAGGTGAATTACTGCGCGGACCAGTGTACATAGGAGCCGCTAGGTTTGTGTAAGTTGCCAAAGAGGTTAGCATCATAGTGAAGAGATCGGGAAATTTTTTTTTAAGTTCCTGTAATTTCCAGATGATGGTTAGACATATTTCAGATTTATCTACTATATACACGAAAACGACATACCTCACGTATTTCTTTGCAAGGCATCATTTCTCGCAGCGCACAGAATATAGCAAACGGATGTACACTGGCGATCTTTTGGCGCTCACCAGTTGGTTCATTTGGTTCATAGATACATGACGCAGTCAAAATTTGCAAAAAGTTGTCCAGTATGACGTCTGTGAGCTCAATATCTGTGCAGACTAAATGCCAATATTCCACAATTTGTCTAAATTATAAGAAAAAAATAAATAAATAAAAAATTTACCATTATAAATATGAGTTAGAGCCCTGCATGAATGCGTTCAAACGGTAACTGAAACTTGCGGGTGAAATACGAGGCTTAGTACTTCTAACACGCAGGTAATTTGGAAGGCCAGAGCAGAGAAACCGAGAACATGTATACTATTGAAGAAAGACATCACCTTATACCTGTCTTTTAGAATTTCTAAGAGACTTTTCAGATATCGCTGGATATGTGCGTAGTTATTCGCGAAGTTGTTGTTGGTGATGGTCGCCTACCTACCAGGAGAGCAAATTGCAAATCCATGGTGGGAGCTAAAGACGCTGGTAATGTACTGCAAACGAAGTGCTCCTCCACCGCTTATCATTGAATGTGATGCTAATAAACATAAATTAATGTGGGAAAGTACAAATACAAATAAAAGGGGTGAGTACCTTGTCTAATTTCTATTACAGGTCGGACTTAGCATATTAAACGTAGGCAATATACCTAACTTTGTAATTAGAGTTATACAGGAGATAATAGCCATCACCTTCTGGAACACGCTTAAGTCTAATGTCATTAATAATTGCACGGTATCCGATGAACCACACATGTCTAGTCATACTGTTTGATATAATAGTGGTCACGGAATTTGAGAAATATATTAGAAATCCTAAAAGAGTCAACTAGGAATTATATGAAAGCCACCTTAGTAGCAACTTGGAGCACTGTAAGAACCATGTATAGGGTAATTTGAAGATACATTATGTGATCACGTAAAGATGGGACTGCTTAGCTTCATCAATTCATGCAGGACTTATATATATATATATATGAATTACACTACATTTACTCACTCGTCAAATGGCAGCTGTTGATTGAGCATTTCAGTGCAAACCAGTTTTGGATGGTGCTTGGTCAGTGCAACTAGTGCCTTGAGTACGCCAGATTTAGCGCGATTTACTTCGCAGCCTTGTATAGCATTTAAACTGTCTTTGACAAGATCCGGTATTGCATGAAACAGTTCGGATCCTTTTTGTTGTATAAAAAACTTTAGCACAACGCTCGCTCCAATTGTGGAACTATGCTCTGGATCACGTAAGGATTGTAGCAAAGTTTTGCTGTAATAAAAAAAAAAAAAAAAAAAAATGAAAAAGAAACAAGTGAAAAAATTAAGTAAAGACATTTTACAATAAGTTTCATGTGTACATTACCTAAACTGTAAATACTGAAAACTGGAGATGCGATGTGCAATTATTTTAGCAATGTCGCCTGCCAAATTGTAAATCAATTTTGGATCATCGGTGATAATGTGTTCCTTGACTAGTTCGATTTCTTTAATCCAATCAGAGGCGCTGTCCGCAATTGTCAACGTCTCATAGATGCAGGCAATTTCCAATGTCTTTTGTAAAATATCTACAGATACCTGACGCACGGTGCCATTGGAGTCGATGCAGCGTGGCACAATCTTGCCTAGCATTTGTCCGGTTTGGTTAAACTTTGACGGCGCCTCACAGCCGATTTTCATTGATTTTATATAGACGTCTAGCGTGTTGTTAAAGACATGGCTCGCGCAAATACGCACCTCAGAGTTTTTGTCGCGTGTCCAGCATTCCAATATCGAGATAATGAGATCTAATGTTGCCGGCGATGGATCCATTTCGACAATCACCTTTACGAGCGCATTTAGCTCCGGCAATGACTCATTAAGATGCTTGGCCAAAAAGCTGTTATGTTCGTCCTCCTCCTGCGACTCAAATTTCATTTTGAGCTTTTGTGCGCACGAAAAGAAATTCTTGCAGGCAATTTCAAAAATTACACCACCATCAACAGTTTCGGTTATTTCATCGCCACCTGTTGAAATAAAAAAGAAAACCATTAATAGTTGACAGCAATGGCTACAAAACCGAATATATAGTATGTAACTTACCAATGCGTATAAAATCTGTGCCCAGTTTGAGTATGGTCGGCAGCAATGGCAAATCGTCGAAGGGTGCCTCAATGGGTATGCTAAAGACGGCTTCCATTATCTGTTTGCGGTATATCAGTGGAGTAGTCAGCTCCTCTTTGGTTACAATTATCTGATTACAAATGCTTAGCAATGTTTTGAGTATGGCCGACATAATGGTCTGATCTTTGTTGCCTGTCAATTGTAGTATGAGAAAATTGAGTATGGTATCGTCAAGATTTTGCAGAGATTGTAGCGGATCTGCTTCATCCATTATATGTCCAAATGACTTAACGACCAGCAAATTTGTTTTATAGTTTTCCAGTTCCTTGTGTGTGTCCTTAATGAAGTGCAAATTGCTGAAGAAGCCAGTCGAATGCTTACGTCCACCAATATGTGCTAGCTCAGCGAGTTTCTTGATCAAGTGCGTCATGTGCACGCGTGAAATGTAGCCGAGTGATAAGGCACATGAGGCAATTTTTTCCTCATAATCAGAATGTTTTGTATGCTTGTCAAGTTTTTCCTGTTTGGCTGCAGTTATAATCAAATCAATTTTCGTATGTATGATCTGCACATCAGTCACATAACACAAAGTCAGTGCAATGCCCTTCAGTAGCATGCCACGTTCGGCAGCTAATTCTGGTATGACAAATTCATTGTGCGGATTTGTAATGGGATACATTAGCAGTTGTTCAGACAGCTTATTTACCAAACGTTCGGAAAAATGTTCGTCGCGCGCATTTAGATATTCATTGGTCTCTGTTATGAATTCATGTAGTTTGACAAAAAATGCTGACTCCTTGTTAATGTGCAGCAATAAATCCGGAATATGTTTATCCCACAGAGTATCCAGTGCCGGATTCAAGTGCGGATAATAGTATTTGAGGAACGAAAGTATGTTTGAAGCTCGTTTAATACAATTGAAGTTGCCAAGTAGCGCAATGCAACGCGCAAAAATAGTCTCCGCACATGGCACAATAATCTTGCCTTTCTTTATATTTGTTCCACCAATAGCAACATTGGCTGCTTTGTTCGACTCATCACCGCCACCGCCACCGCCACCGGCCCCGGCACCGGCACCAGCAGCAGCAGCAGCATCTGCAGCTACTTCATCTTCAGTGGCCAAATCGAATTCGATATTCGGCGATTTGGCAAACAGACTGGTCAGGCATTTAGCTAAATTTCCACATACATCGGTATAGTCCAACAGCACAAAATAGTTAAGGAGTTCGCGCTTAAGCAGTTCGTCCATGGTGCCCACTGTAGACGCTAACATGAAAAGTATATTTTTGCATGACACCACCAAATTGACATGCTCCTCAAGCGTTCCATGCTCCTGGTTAACTTTGGCGTAATTGCAACTGTAACGTACAATGAACCAAACAAATTCTTTATCGCGTATGAAGGACTTTTGCGCCAGCGCAAAAATTGTCTTTAACAATGTCATCTTCATCTTAATGCTTTTCTCAACAAGTATCATCTGTTTCAAGCAGTCAATAAAGGCGTGCAGCTTTTGCTCAATGTTCACGGTTGAAGTATTCAGCAGATGCGTCAGTATCAGAAGTGACTTGATGCGCTCCCTTTCACTATTGTTACGCAGATGTATGAGCAGCATTTCCATTATCTTGGTCGCATAAATGCTCGAAAGCAGATGAAAGCAGCGCAACACTTCATAGTGACCTTTCACAGTTTGCGGCTTCTCATAGTCCGGATAGACGCATACCAAATCAAATAGATTGGACATCAATTGGTCAATAACATTGTCGAGCACAGTGGGATGCAGTGCTATATTTGTCTTGAGCACAGACGAAAGGAACTGTGTGACCGAATTACGTTCAATGGAGCGACGGTAGAGTGCCAGTATTTGAGGCACAAGGCGCGCTGACTGATCTTTGATTTTGTCCGTTGGTAGCAATGGATACATGGAGGATAGTGCCTGCAGTATCTCGACGCAAATTTTCGGCTCACGGGAATGTATCCACTGATTGAAGAGCACATCATAGGCAACAGAAATCTCAGTGGCACAATTTATAAGCGCATCATCCACCTTAACAGCTGTAGGTGTGCGCACTGGTTCGTTGGTATCGTTGTCAGCATTTGCGTTGACGTTGTCATTGCCGTTTTCCAATGTGCTGCCACCATTAAAATTTTCCGTAGTTGCAGATGTGTGCTCCAGCAAAGCTTCACTAAAACGACCAATAGCATAGGCGTGCGCCTGCTTGACATGATCTTGCTTGATGCCACCCAAATTAGGAAGTATGCGTGATAATATAGGTTTAATGTACGGTACAACACCGTGCGCATTCGCTGTTGCCAGTGTACCTAGGCATTGCATGAGCATGAAGTGCGGCACGGCGCCTTCTTTGGTGTGTGCGCACAGCGTCTCCATAACCATTCCACAATCAGCGCCGCGTCCAATAGCAACAAGTATGTTCATTGCATGTTGCTGTATAAGCGGTACATGTTCAGCGGAATTGGTTAAGTCCTTTAACGCCAATGCAGTCAATTTAGTATTGGCTTCAGTGGGCAACACAATATCATCGCTGACGACACGGCGTATGCAACTATAAAATAATGCAGATACATATTAGAAAGATAATTATGTTTATGAAGAGCTTAGCTGAATAATCATAAAAAATGTGTCCCCAAATGAAATATGCTTTAATATACCTTAATCGAAAGGTCTTTCCATAAACTTTTGCACAAATTAAATACAACATTTTGCTCGATGGATACAGTGTATAAAAATTAAAATCATTTAAACCTTTGCGACGACACCGCACTGCTTTACCTGACGCGAGCCATTGGGACATTCCTTGAACATAAGGAGGAGATCGCATTATGTGCCTTCCTGGATATATACATATGTACTTGTAAGGAGGGGTAGATCCAATCATAGTAAACTGAATACATTATTTACTGAGGACAAGAATAGGCGAAAGAAGCGTGAATCGTGTATAGTACTAACATCAGGGTACAAACAGTTAAGGCTTGTCCACCAGGGACAGTGGTTTCTTCCCTTCTGTGGAGCATTGTCGTAGTTAGCGTACGCAGTAGACTAATGGCATAAGTTTGAACAGACATTCTGTAAAATAAAAAACAGAGCTCTTACAATTAGACAAGACTGGTGCAGAGAGCCAATTTCTCTGCAACAGTCTTACTAAACATCAATGCTACCAAAACGTTATACTGTACTATTTACTAGGAAGCACAAGGTCCTCGGAAGGGTAGTAGTGCAGCTTAGCAACAAGGTAGACGCTCTGGCCATATAACATGCTAGTGAAACCAGGTCACTATATGATATAGTTGCGTGGGGAGAGAGGGCGAGCTAAGTGACGGTCACTAAGGTGCCTAACTCCATGCAAAGACTAGCGACAAGGAGTCAACGTGCACGTGCCCAACGTCAGCGTTGGAAGCAATTCTAGACTTAACATCACTTCCTCTAGAAATCAAATACAAAGCTAAAGAAACACTTCTAAGACAAAGCTACCTGGGAGTTCTGTCACTATACCTGGACAAAGGGTGTACATTATGTATGTCAGGAGACGAAATACATTTGATCGGAGCTTTACCATCAAATGATCCGACAAGAATTCTTGGATATTGGAAAGATCATACGTACTAAAGCCACACACCAACAAGTGGTATACGAACGGATCCATGACAGAAGACGGCACATGCCAAAGGATAGTATGTTATGGGCATACAAAAATCGCCCGACAAGATAACTAATTTGGAGTTCTTATAACATGGAAAGTCATACTTAGGAAAAGATCTTTTTTATTAAGGTATGTATATATAAGCATATTTGCTTTTAGGGACATTTTACTTTTCTTAGCCATTTGCTGCAGCTTTCGTAGAGTATCTACTTACTTCAATAGTATGGACACTGTTTGCTCCGACAATTTTACATTTTTGTCTCTATACTCAATGATGATATCCGTAGCACGTACTGCATGTGTCTCCAATATCTTTATAATGGCATTCTGTATGGCCATACGCACATTCTCATCCTTGTCCGATAATCCATCGAATAGATTGTGCAGCACTCCTGCAAAGAAATGTAATTAAATGATTTAGTTAACGATTAGTGAGTGAAGCAGAGTTTTACAAGTTGTTATATATAACGAAATTGCTCTAATGGATGCTACTAAAAGCAGCAACATGGCAGGTAGCGTAAGTGCTGCAGCCATAAAAGTAATTCAATTGACCCATTTGGCAAAAGATGGCTGCCGCTCAAGTAATCCACTTGAAGACACCGCAAAGAGGCAACCACACACTTCTGCTGTATGCTGTATGTTTTGAACATTGAGACGGCTCCACTGCTGCTGCTGCTGTTGCTTCAATTACCATTCATTTTCCATTGTCTTAGTATCACTGCTTGCAATTGCAATTGACGCCGTTGCCGCCGCTGGCGTGGTTGTTTTTGCTGTCGCCGATGTGGCCATAAATTTGTTATCGTTTCGAACATAAAGAATATTTACATAGGTACTTTTATTGTACACTTTTATATAATATTTTTGCTATAAATTATTAATTTTTAATAAGTATTTCCATTATGTTTCCTGTTTGTGCTTGACGAGACTCGTCAATTGCATGCGCTGACTAACTGCAACTGTCAATTCCAACTGAATCATTCGATGCCGCCGCCAATTGTTCAAATTTCACAATACGTCGTAGTTGACTAGATATATGTATGCACATATGTACAGTGAAAGATCACATAAGCGCACACCAAACCGACAGTTCGGCTGATTTTATATGGATTATTTAATTAATCAATAGTAAAATATTTTTTTTTTGTTTTTTTTTTTTCGTTTAAATAAAGATCGTGCCCTAATCACCACAAAATGCCAAAATCTGATATTTTTATGTGAAATATACAGTATTACACATAAAATAAAACAGCTGTTCAACACAATCCAGACACCGTCGAATTGACAAAGCTTATGTGGATGGTTATTGTTTTATAATATGCGTACGTACTCACAGAAAAACGACGATTGTCCATCGTTTTACATCATTTTTTGAAGTTTTTTCGTTCCTGACACTCTTTTTTGATCTCAGTACCAAGCTTTAAGCTCAGTTCTCTCTTCAAAGGAAAAATGTATGGTCTATGTTACAATTGCTTCTTTTCTTTGTGGTTTCTAAATCCTTGAACTACCACCAGGAAACAAAATACCAGAAAAAACATCAAATATGACATAAAGGTTGGCAGCTGAGGTCGGTATAATTTGTAAACAAAATGAAAATATAGTTTGTGAATAATATATATGTACAATGAATGTTGAATATGAAACAAAGGTACTCTCTCGCTAAATACTTTTATTGTAGCCGCTGCAATATTGGTGCAACATCTACTTAGAAGAAGAGAAGCAAAAAATAAATAGACACCTCGCAGATATTCTGTGAGGCAAATATTTGCGTGAAAGAAAGAATCGTCAATGAATGCGAACAGATGAAATGAATTATAAAGATTTTATTATAACACATACAGTATAGTTCGAAAACATGGTATAAAACGGAAGTATTGCTAGAAAATTTTCATATGAGCTGTACTAACTTAAAAGGGCGCTGTGTGTCCCTTACTGCAATTGCGTATACGGCCAAAACGTAGCACTGGATGCATTTTTTCGTATTCACTTTGATGGCTGCACTGGAAACAAATAGCTAAACTTGTCACGAAATAATTCGAAACAATTATTTCTGCTACCAAAATACTTAGAATACACAAATATGAAAAAAAAAAAAAAAAAAAAATTGACAGAAAAAGTGAAAAGACAAATTTTTCTTTGATCCATTCTGATAGTCTTCTCAGTCAACTAATAAACAGCGAATAATTAAAGTTTTGATGCGTATTAAAAGATATATGGCAAGTCAGCAAAACTTTCGTTTCGGTTATTGAAAGGTCCGTTTATTGAAGTATACGATTATAGAATTGCCCGATTATGGGAATGTATTTGGTTTAGAGAACATAAGTAAAAACTTTTGCTGCCTAGGCAACCTTTTCTACTATTCTGTTGTTCTGTTCTGTTGGAGACGTACGCTTATTGGACAGCTGTTCGTTTCGGGAGCTTTCACTTTATTATATTTGTAGCTTATAGCGGTCGTCCGTCGGTGATTGCTATTGTTGATGCCGTCGCCACCGTCATGGTAACGACGCTGCGAACACATAAGCGCATTCCACCTCTTTTTGTCACTGTCGCGCTATTATCTGTGTTGTTTGTGTCAAATTCTATACGTTTTATATATATGTACTTATGTATATATGTATATATTTATTACATTTATTAATTTACTTAATGTAGTATAAACTATTACACAGCGTTGCGTTTATTTAAACTTATTTATTTTGGTTTCGTTGCAGATTTTTTAGTTTAATTTATATTTTATCTTAAGTAGCATTGGCCAAATTCAGGATATTGTATTAAATAAACTAATCAAACTAGCTCGGAATTTTGGTTCTCTTATCAATATCCACCACCCCCTACCGTCGCCATTCCTCATGTAAATATAGTATCAACTCGAAAATCATGAATCATCGCTAATCCGATGTCCATATTGATGATATTATTGCATATTGAGCAAATTAAAAATTCCAATTGCAAGAATAAGCAGTCGAGTCTGTGTGGTGATTAGATTTTTATTGTGTAAACAAAATTGTATTCGTGTGAATAATTTCGAGCGAGCGCCTTTAAAGTCCAGTCATGCCAAAGAAAATAAACTCAGGAATGCTTTGTAGTTTTCTTTTTCACAAATTGCACTCGTTTACAGTTAAAATGTTCCATCGCTGTAAATTTTGTTGGTCTGCTAAACTCGAAACTAGCCCTAAAAATATGTTCCTATGTATACGTTTTCGCAGTATGCATTTTTACATTTTGTTTTAGAAAGTAGTTCCACTATTTTAGCTACATCTTCAGTCAGAAGCAATCGATCTAATTACGACTTATATCAAAATAAAGGTTTCTAAAATCGCTCGCACAGTTTGAAAGTTATGCGCCGAAATATTTTTTAAATACCGTTTTTTTAACAACAACAAAAAAGAGGGAAAAGAGAATTCATTTAGGTTTGCCCAGTTTTGTATTTTTTGCCTATATGTAGAACGAACTCTAACGAAAAAAATTTGATATATCCGAATAAAATCTATGCAAAAGTTCCAAAGTTATGATATTCTAAAAAATACTAAATTTCTCTTTTTGTTGCTTAAGAGTTTGTGGGACACGCCCATTAGTATATGAAACAAGCCTTCCATATGCCACGCTGATATTGAAGAAGTTTTTGATGACAAAGAGGTTTTTTTTTTACAAAATTATAAAAAAGAAATTGCTTACACAGAAAACTCCGGAAATATTTGAGTTGAAACATTTTTTAGATCGAAATACCTTAGTTTTGATATAGGATTGCATATAATTTGCAACTTTAAGACAAGATATAAGTTTTTTCAACAGTTACACTTATTCTAGATATACAGGGTGTTCTATCTATATGTTGAATTTGTATAACGTGCTATTAATTCCGTTGTTGACTTCCGCTTAGGGAATATACATACATCGCTACGATTTAACTCATTGTTTTGAAATACTCAAAATTTACTTGTTGAACGGTGACCCTGATTTTGCAAGAAAAATCCACTTTTTGAACGAAACGCATTTCCACCTCTGAGGTTATGTCACCAAGAAAAACTGTACGATTTAAGGCACGGAAAATTCACACTTAAAAGTAATTGTCTTGCACGGATAATATTTCCCACTTATTTATGAAAACTTTTATATTGGTAATAAGCACATTTAATCTGCATCAGTCAGCATTAATCACTGTTAGTTCAGTTCAATCAGCTGCTCGGAATAGTCAGAAGTTCAGTTCAACCAACTGCTCGGAATAGTTAGAAAAATCATGTCCAATTTCAAAAGGTATAGGGCTTATTTTTATACAACACATGCGTAGTATATAAAAATAGCATAACTTTCCCAAAAATAGCTAAAACAAATTTTTTTATTAAAATGGAGTTATTAAACTAAATAGTATGTATGGATATCAATGTGCACTCGCTAGAAAAACAATAACTTTAAAGAACCTAGTTACTCAGTCAACAGAAAATTGAAAGAGAACTGTGTGTGTGTGTGTGTGTGTGTGTGTGTATCAGTACAGACTTGTTTAGAAGCGAACGAAAGTGAAAACACTTAAAATCATATGTACGTGTATATGTAGGTAAGTTAGAGCGAGGACAGGTGTTCTTTTTGGTAACGGTTATATGTATGCATATATAGCTGTTGCTGTTGAGTATCTCATAGATACTATCTAAATACACATACATATTTACATATACATTCTATAATATTAGAATAGGCGCGTGGCAGCCTCTTAATATTAAAAGCATATACAATTCTTGCATATACTCGTACGAGGGTAGTCTAATTTATTCTACTAATATACTTATGCAAATCAAGTTACACCGATTTAAATGCATATGTATGTATAAATGTACGAGTGACGAGCACTTTGGTCTGAATGGACTTGATGCACATACTCTATCAACTTCATACAAAGCTAGAATTTATTTTGTAATTTCTATATAGAGTATAATTACCTATATATTCATTGTTATTGGTCCACTATATCAAATAGATACATATGTATCGTGCAGACAGATCTATTGTTAAGATAGCTATATATATATATAAGCTTCAAGATTTTCGACAAGTGCCTCCAAATATACATTTTTGTTATGGAATAAAGCCCGGTTTTTTTTCTTTTGACTTGATAAGTGCACTTTCGTAAAAATTATCCAAAATTAAACACCGCGACAGAGAGGTAACATAATAATACTGTTTAGATTTCCAAAATGCAATGTGTTTAAACCAGTTTTTTAAACTAGAAACTTGACAGTGGTTCAATTCGACGTTTCTCGGTACATTTGAACTAGGATTGTTGATATCGATATTTTTAATTTTCGATAGTTTAATATCGGTGCAAAATTTTTTGGAACCTATTATATTGATTAGTGGTATTTTGGTCTGATATATTTAAATTTGTATTCTCATTTTCACTATTCAAACGGTAGTTTTTCCTGGAAATTCATTGATTTTGATACTAGTGAAATACTTGTTCATTAATATAAAACACGTAAACATGCAAACAACTCAGGAAAAGCTGCCAAATATGTGCAGAAATCCACAGAATGAAAAGGATGACATACGTGCATTAAATAGCCGTGCAATCGATTCCGCTTATTTCGCAAAGTCTTTTGCAGAATGTAAAAAACAAAAATAGTAGTATACGAATACATATATAAAAAAGTCGACATTCCAAATTTTCCGATATATCAACAGCCAACTTCGAACCATTAGTTCGGTGAATCAAACGGTTTTTAACTGTGCTTGCACTGAGTGTTTGGTACGATTCATGTGGTTCAAGCCAATTTTATTATGATTTTTCTATAAACTCTGTGCTCTCTCATAGTTAATAAAGTATTGTTTAAATCCGTAATACTATGTACCTATACATATAGTACATAGTTTCTATAGGGTACATACAAATTTTTATCTATGTATATGGACGGCTACTCAAATCGAACAAAAGAAATTTTAACGTACAAAAACCATGCACTCAACCAAAAGTTGTGTGAAAGGAAGCGAAGACTACTTCAGCTTCGTTCTTTCAATACGTAGTCTGATAGTTTTTCCAAAATAAAGAATATTAAGGCTATTGACGCCATCAAAAGTTTTGATAAAATTAGTAGTATGTTTATCACTTTGAATTGAGTCAAAAAATGTGATAAGAAAGGATTAATGCAAAATAAGCAGTGATACGAGGGCTGCTGTTTATATTTCGGGAACTGGCAACACTAATGTCAAAAGCTAAAATCTGGCAATACCATAATAAAGTTTGACATTTTTTGGCATAAACGTACTCACAAAGTTTTAATGTACAATTGCTATTTGTTTTGTTTACAGTGAGTTAAGAAAAGCAATTTGCCCAGAAAATGGAAATTTCAACAAGAATGTGTCAACGAACTCAGTTCTTTGTATGGCGATAAAGCACTATCAAAAACCACAGTATATCGCTGGTATAGTGAATTCAATCGTGGTCGCAGTTCGGTCGTCGACGAATTCCGTGAAGGTCGTTCAAAATCGGTTGTTGTGCCCAAAAACATTGATGCAGTGCGTAAACTGATAATGCAAGATCGTCATGTGATGTTACATATCGTGAGATAGAGGCATCCTTGCACATTAGTTGCACTTCAATACATTCGATTTTGCATGAACTCTTAGCTGTAAGAAAAATTTGATCTCGTTGGATACCCCATAGTTTATCAATCACTCAAAAAAAGGCTCGCGTCGATTGGTGTAAGGAAATGATTAAAAAGTTCGACCGTGGTGCTTCAAAAGACGTGTATAAAATCGTGACAGGTGACGAATCATGGTTATATGCGTATGAGCCGGAAACAAAACAGCAATTGACCGTGTGGGTATTCCAAGGCGAGCCAAATCCAAGAAAAGTTGTTCGTGGAAGAAGCACAGCGAAGCAAATGATCACCTGTTTCTTCAGCCGAATGGGTCATGTGGCCACTCTTCCGCTTGAGCAACGTAGGACGGTCAATTCTGAGTGGTACACGACCATTTGTTTGCCGGAAGTCTTCGGAGAAATTCGTAAAACCAACCGCCAAAGACGAATCATTCTCCATCATGACAATGCGAGCTCTCACACATCTCGTCAAACAAGTGCATTTTTGAGCAGTCAAAACATCGAATTTATGACTCATGCTCCGAACAGTCCTGATTTTGGTACCGAATGACTTCTTCTTGTTCCCGAGTACCAAAGGTAAACTGCGTGGTCAACATTTTTACGAGCGCCGAAGAAGCAGTTGAAGCGTTCAAAAACCATGTTTTGGAGGTGTCTCAAGGGGAATGGATAAACTGCTATGACAAATGGTTTGAACGAATGCAAAAGTTTATTGATCATCAAGGGGAATATTTTGAAAAACAATATATAATTTATGCCTATTATAATTTATGCTACACTTTACAACCGAAGTACGCACTAAAAGAACTGTCAACGATAGCTCTAAAAAATAATATAGTGTGCGAATTTATTCTTATTAACATAAATAATGAAATATTTGTTGGAAAAAGTAAATCAACAAAGAACATTTTCCAGAACTAGATACAATGAAGATAGTAGAAAAGCTGTTTCACAAATAATTTATTATCAGTAAAGTAAAATGATTTAAAATGAAACGTTGTTTAAAAGTATATAAAACGAATTGTTCCAATATAATATGCTATTACCGTGTTACTTTTAAGACATTTCTAGACCACCTCTCGCACAGCAGCAGTAGAAAAATATCAATTTGAACGCCGAGTTGCGCATGTAGCACTTATGTAGATACATATGTATGTATACATTGTAGGTATATGTATATATTTACAAATATTCAACAGGTAAACAAACACTGTAGCGATGCTCAGTGCCAAGCTACAGCAGTTTTTCGTAATATTGGGTGGGTGGGTACATAGATTTCGTTGTCAGGCGTAAATATTTAAAAATCAATTATAATATGGAAATGTATCTCTTCACAAATGTTGTACCAAAAAGAAAAGAAACGAACAGATACTTTTTATCTCATTGCAACTGCTACTGTGTGTGTGAAGAAAAACGTACACTGAATAAGAAATACTCTGTACACTTCGATAAAGTGGAGTGAAAGAATAGTAATACCCTGTAGTTGGACCATAGGCCGGATATGGGGACATACACGCAAAATAGTCTACTGTCTCTAAATAAGCGGTATCTATGGTTCGGTTGTTTATTGGAAAGCGATAAATAAAATAGCACTGGTGCGGACATAGGAGACGTATCTTCTGGAAGTTTTTGGGTGCACTTTTCGCTATTTCTACTCGAATTTTTTTTGTCGATACTCGCCCAATAGAATTGGCGAAATTTAGCGGAAATGAAAGCCGCTACCTCATTAGAACTGCGAACTAACTGTAATCCTCCACTGAGAAAGATAGCTATTTGACATGGGAAATTCCAAGGTGTACTCATCATTTCTGGCGCTGGGTTCTGCTGCAACACAACTTTTAATTAGAATAAATATTTTCTACACCACAGACAATCTGCTCTTGAAACAGCAAGAAAAAGTTTGGTAGAAAAAGATCAAAAACCTAGTTAATGCAAGACAATTTTATGAACTTAAAATAATGTTTAAGTGAAGAGCCCATTCGGATCGGTCTTTCTGCAACCAACCATCCAGCAAACATATACAATATTCTTGATCTATTTGTTAACACGAATCGATTAATCCATCAGTTCTATACTTCCTATTTTTGAGTGACTGTTTATCAGTGGCTCTATGTGTTATCATGTTCCATAAAATTTTACGGCTGTCAGCAATTACAAGTAGACTAGAACTCTATGTAGTTTCTATGTAGTAAACAATTTCATTCGGACATAAAATAAAAATCCATACACAGGGTGACCCGTAAACTTTTCGCAAAATTTAGCCACGTAAAAAATGCATCCAATCCATGATTTATTTTTAAACTTGTATATCTCAGAAACAGTAACATTTAGAAAAATGGCGTAAGAACAAACATTGTACCTCTTGATTTCAACTATCACATGACAAATATTAGCGAAAAGTTTCTGAAACACCCTGTTTATTGTATTACTTAAAATGTAAAACATTAAAACGCTTTTTTAACTAGAAACCTTAAAACTTAAATTTCGCACGAACTCTATTGTTTATGTCTTCGAAATTCATATACATACATATGTGCTAAGTGTACGAGTATAACACAAATGAGTTCACTTTATTAAATCTAGTGTATTAAATTTGTATAGTGTTATACATATATGTATACATAAAAATATCTAACTTTTAAATTGATAAAAAATAAAAGTTATGAGTTCATACACATATTTGATTCGCTTATTAAATTGTGCGGTTCAAAATTGATAAAACTAAAAAATTGAACTGAAACTATGTTTATAAAATGAAAGAAGCAGCAATAATAACAATAATTATAAAAACACAAGCGCCAACAGAAAGCAATGCCATATATATATATATACATATGTATATACTATGTATATATAAATTTATGTATAAATATGTATATAAAAGAATGAGAGAAGATGCTTTTGGGGGCGGCTTGAGCTTGTTGGTACACAACGTACCAGATCAACGTATACTCACTCGTTTATAAGTTATGCAAATTAAGTTTATATCAAACAAGAAACAAAAACAAACAAAAAAAAACATTTAATTTCGGTTGGGTCGTATCTTTTATACACTTCACATTGTTATACCATACGAGTACACACAGATTTTGTGAAGATAGGATATTATCAGTTTGTCTGAAAGTCTTTATCAGTTTGATTCAATGAGTCGAATAAACTATGTCCATCTGCCTATCTGAATGTTGTTGTGCATTTTTGTTTTCTTAAATATGTGGCTGAAAGCTGATTCATAGTTCACTCTTATTTCTCAAGCAGTCAAATAGAGTACGAGGGGTACTATTTATATTTCGGGAATAGCAAATAATAACAAACATTTTTAAATGAAAATGGCTTTATTGTTTTTCAAAATATTCCCCTTGATGATCAATAACAACACTTTTGCATTCGTTCAAACCATTTGTCATAGCAGTTTTTCCATTCCTCTTGAGACAACTCCAAAACATGGTTTTTAAGCGCTTCAACTGCTTCTTTGGCTCTCGTAAATCGTTGACCACGCAGTTTACCTTTGATACTCGGGAACAAGAAGAAGTCATTCGGTACCAAAATCAGGACTGTTCGGAGCATGAGTCATAAATTCGATGTTTTGACTGCTCAAAAATGCACTTGTTTGACGAGATGTGTGAGAGCTCGCTTTGTCATGATGGAGAATGATTCATCTTTGGCGGTTTGTTTTACGAATTTCTCCGAAGACTTCCGGTAAACAAATGGTCGTGTACCAATCAGAATTGACCGTCCTACGTTGCTCAAGCGGAACAGTGGCCACATGTTCCATTCGGCCGAAGAAACACGAACAACTTTTGTTGGATTTGGCCCGTCTTGGAATACTCACACGGTCAATTGCTGTTTTGTTTCCGGCTCATACGCATATATCCATGATTCGCCACCTGCCACGATTTTAGACATGTCTTTTGAAACACCACGGCAATTTAATGTTTAATCATTTACTGACACCAATACACGCGAGCCTTTTATTGAACGATTGATAAATTATGGGGTATCCAACGAGAGCAAAGTTTATTTACAGCTAAGTGTTCATGCAAAATCGAATATGTTGAAGTGGAACTAATGTGCAAGGATGCCTCTATCGCACGATATGTCACATGACGACCTTGCATTATCAGTTCACGCACTGCATCGATGGTTTTGGGCACAACAACCGATTTTGGACGACCTTCACGGAATTCGTCGGCGACCGAACTACGACCACGATTGAATTCAATATACCAGCGATATACTGTGGTTTTTGATGGTGCTTAATCACCATACAAAGAACTGAGTTCATTGACACATTCTTGTTGAGATAATCCACGTCGAAAGTTGTGAAAAATAATCCAACGAAAACCTTCTCTTGAAATTTCGATTTTTTGTCAAATTGCTTTTCTTAACTCAATGTAAACAAAACAAATAGCAATTGTACATCAAAACTTTGTGAGTACGTTTATGCCAAAAAATGTCAAACTTTATTATGGTGTTGCCATATTTTAGCTTTTGACACTAGTGTTGCCAGTTCCCGAAATATAAATAGCAGCCCTCGTATACATATTGAAATGCCAGGTCCACTTTTTGGGGAAACCCTCATAAAAACCGACCGCCCAGCTTTGGGTTTTTGTATGAAAAACTGTTTTTTTTATTAGATATAGTGGTTTAATATGAACGGATGCATTACATATATATCTATATATGATTGAGTTTAACATCACACAAACCCACCACCCATTTTGGAGATTTTGTACTAAAAACTTATTAGACAAAGTCCACTTGAAATTTAACATGGTGGTTTCTTTTGGACGTATTGAGATTTATAGAATACACCAAAAAGAAAGAAAGAAAGAAAGCAAAACATTAAGTGGATTTTTCTTGTTTTTATTTTTTAAGAATTATAATGTTTTCGGCTTCTCTATTGATTCATTACATTTCTATTGAAATTACAAGTAATTTCATAGATATGAAGTTGAAAATTGGACCCATTCCTTTTTTCATCATCCAATTTATAGTTCGCAAAATCAGATTAATCCGGCATATATACATATTATACAGTTTCCATAGAAACAATCGAACAAAACATAGGTTTTGGTGGGTAAAACTTTTTTTTTCTAAAAGTTTCATAATAAAACTAATATAACACGCACTTTCAAAAAAATATTCTGTCAAGCTTGATTTAAATCGTGTGTCTATATTATATAACTGTTATATAGAAACGTTTAGTGAAAAAGGGAAAAGCTTCTTTCTTTTAAAGACATGCTTTCAAAACTGTAAATTTTTTAGTTTTAAGACCCAAGCATATTATAGATATGTGAATTTGATCGACATCTTTTAACTATATCAAATGAAATGTATTGAAATGACACATAATATCCTTTTTGGCAACTTGAAATGGCTTAATATTATTAAATCTGAACTAATTAATAATCTTTTGAAAATGGCTTGGTTTTCATTTTTCTCGAATAATTTGTAAAATCTTTATTATGTGCAACAGAGTGCATAAATATATTACATAAAAATACCAAAATTAGTTTGTCTTGGTGCACAATACAAGCAAAACAGGAAGAAATCTCGCATTTCTTCTTTGACGTATACGAAAGAAAAGAAACAAAAAAAACGTATACGAAAGAAAAGATACAAAACTATAGTCAAAATTTTTGGAAGAAATTTAGTTTAATACGTTTAAATTAAAAAAAGGTAGTTTTAAATCAGTTTAAAACTAGTTTGTTTATTCTGAAACTTCAAAAAAAAAAAAAAAAATCCCCTATGTGCGAAAATGGGGTACTCTAAGCCACCGTGGAACGCCTCAGATAATTATCAAGAGGCTTGTTCCACCAAATTTTAGGAATAGCCCCTACCAAACTTATCACCAACGTTTAGTTTGATAGGTTTATAAGTACTTTTTTCTTTATTACTGCTAAGAACATAACTTGAAATTTCGTGTGAATGGTATATTGACTTCCTTACCACCGAAGTTACCGATTTTTCATGTTTTGGCATTACAATTTCAAAGTAATATACTATGGGTACTCATGCAATTGATTTTCATACAGATAATGTTTTTACTAAAACATGGTGATGGAGAACTCCATATAAAAGAAAAAACAGATTCTAAGTTACAAATTTATTCCAACAGCGTTTCATAAATTCCATAATTACACTCGTAGCTTGATAAATGAAATGAGCAGCAAGTTGTTTGTTTGGAATTTATACATTATTTACAGTACAGTACAGTATTTTTCTCATGCTTATTAATCAAGGAAATCTAAACTTCTAGGAATTATCATAGTGAAGCAAGTTGCATTTACTTATTAATGGGTAGCTAAATGTGCTTAATGAGAACTGAAATGTGTTCTACAATGCATTGCAAATTTCGTAATAAATTTAATATATTGTACTGTGCACGATAAGTGTGTAGGGTATAAACAAATGATATACACTTGGAAATGCAATATACCATAAAACAGTATCGTAAAGAAACAAAAAAAAAATCTTTATACATTAATGTTATGCATTTAGTTTAAGGCTCTTAGCATTTCGCAGTTGATAAATCAGCTAAAAGAGCTTCATTGGTTTCAGTGCGCACTCAATTTAAATAATATGGTCGTAAGATAGTACCAGTAAAATACAATGCACATAAAGCATGCACGAGTATATATATATATATATATATATATATATATATATATATATATATATATATATATATATATATATATATATATATATATATATATATATATATATATATATATATATATATATATATATATATATATATATATATATATATATATATATATATATATATATATATATATATATATATATATATATATATATATATATATATATATATATATATATATATATATATATATATATATATATATATATATATATATATATATATATATATATAGAGTGTATAGATATAGATAATATATAGATATATAACAATAGAACACATATATATATATATATATATATATATATATATAGAGAGATATATATATATATATATATATATATATATATATATATATATAGGGTGTTTTGTTTTAGACTAATTTTACTAAACTGTTAACAATTAGTCAGATTTGAGAACGCTACAACGCATTTGTGCTCAGTTTTAATTTTATCGTAAATAGACTAACGCCAGAACAGCGAATGCAAAATGTGTAAATTTATTTCTAAAATCGTGGTTCAGTTCGGGAATGTTACAGTGCGCTATGTCCATTTTATGGTCGACATAAAGGTCCATTCAAGCGACTAATTCGATTAAACACGGATCGTTTTCGCAATACGTTTTTTTTTTTTAAATCCGCAAAGAAGTCGTACAGTGCGCACTGAAGCAACAATTGCTGCTATAGAGCGTAGTATTGAGGATGACCAAAATTTCCGCATTTATATCTATATATGATTGAGTGAACAAAAATCCACGAGAGATTCTCGAAGCATCCACGTTTTGCGCGCCAATTGAATGGGCTGTTTATTGAAGACATGTTTCTCCAACAGGACATGACTAAAGTAAACATTTGGCGAACGTGCTATTTCTCGAAATGGACCAGTCAATTGGCTACCGAGACCATGCGATTTAACACTTTTGGACTATTTTCACTAGAATTACGTGAAGTCATTGGTTTATGCGTATAAACCAGCAACTTTTGACGTGGACGCCGGCAACATTGTGCGAACTATTGATTGGAAAATTATTAGTCAAAAGTTGGATACCCGAATTACAATATCCAAACCATTCTACATGTTCGAAATCATATTTAAACACAAATGCCATAAAATTATCTCTCTAATAAAGCCAATTTAAGTTTGAAATCATGTAATCTCATCAGTATTTTAAATGCAATTCAAAGTTTTGTGCCTCTAAAAAAAAAACACCCTATATATAGGTATAGAAGAATACACATATTTCTGTCTTACTCATTTTAATGATATTATTATGACTAAGCCAAGAGCTGTTTAAATTTCTTTGCAACAATTCAAATCGTTTCTAGTCGCTTCTATTATTCTTATCTATAGAATGTATCTCGACAACGATGACGATGACAAAAGAAGTTTGTTTGGTTTTCTTTCAACAAATCAATTGTTCGGCCTAGAAAAAAAAGATGTAGTACATACCACCACCTGTATATATTCATTTTTTATCAAATAAACAGAGCACAAATTCAGTGCACTACAACAAAAGTCTATGGAAGGTAGTGCAATAAGTATGGATGATGATGCGCTTCTGTATAGAAGAAAACCGACACGTCAATAATTTTGATATTATTTTTAGACAGCTTAGTATTGCACGAAGGCAGACAGATTGCTATGCTTCATAATAGCTTAAAAAAGGTATTAACTTAAGAATAAGATGTATATATATATATATATATATATATATATATATATATATATATATATATATATATATATATATATATATATATATATATCTATAGAAGTAATTGAAGTTTTAAAAATAAAAATACGAATTATTAGTATTAAATATTTAAAAGATTAATGTACAAAGTAATTTTCAATAAATTGAAATTGGTAGCAACTGCATTAGAAATGAAAATATTTGATGTAAATGTACATTTTCGTAATTGTTTGGAAATGTAAATGTTAATAAAGAAAAAATTCTTAAATTTACACAAATCACTGCAGTCGAGAAATTTACAATTGCTACTTTTAAATTTCTGCGCGCGTGCATTAAAATACATACTTGTACATGAAGATGCGATAAGCTTCAGTGGAATTGAGATACAAATTTAAGAACTAAATTCCACAATCTGAATTTAAGCAAACATGAAACAAACAGAAAAAATAAATAATTCAAAATTCCAATCAGTAAAACCGAAGCTGTAAAATGCTTCATGTGCAAATGCACTGCAAATGACTGTCAGCATGTAGAAATCTGTTCGGAATATATGACTTTTTAGTTCAGTCATTATAATTTTTTCTATAATTTATTGTTAGAGTAGCATCTTATATCAAAAAAATC
This sequence comes from Leucophenga montana, assembly GCA_035044765.1. Classification (NCBI taxonomy): domain Eukaryota; kingdom Metazoa; phylum Arthropoda; class Insecta; order Diptera; family Drosophilidae; genus Leucophenga; species Leucophenga montana. The sequence goes on from JAWNNQ010001056.1 coordinate 29,878, forward strand.
CACAAAAACCCGTCACGGGAGTTGGAGGCTATCCTCTTTCATCGCGGTTATATACAAAAATATCGCTATATAGCTACTAAAAAAGCCATATAAGAGATATGAGTTTCGAACTCGGTGCAATTTTAAGATCATTTAGGTTTTTTGGTATTCCGAGTCACAATTTCGAAAAGGTTTTGATCGGAATTTAACTATAGACTATATCGAAAAAGATGGTTCGAGGAGTGTGCTTTTAGATGTGTCACTTGTGTGCACGATGCGTTTGTGCACCAAAGCTGAATTTCATGAGTGTGTTCGTGCAAAGTAAGAAAAGACTAATCACAGATCATCTCTAGCATCGATACAGGAAATAGTTGGAAGGGAATCAGTTGGAAGGAGCCATTCCGAAGCTTCTTGACTGGTTTGCATGTCAAACTGGTAGACCCATGTCGCATCACCAGTTACAATGCGTTGTAGGAATGTGGATTCGAAATTGATATATATATATATATATATATATATATATATATATATATATATATATATATATATATATATATATATATATATATATATTTCATACATTTTTTAAAATTTGATAGTTTCGTGCCGACCATGGGCAGAATTTTTAAAAATATGTTCGTGCAGGCCCGTTCTATTTTACCAGATATTGTTTTGTATTCGGGTGGGGCCTCAGGAAGGAGGCCCGTGCCCGTCTCTATTTGCGTGTATAAAATTAACAAAACTATATACATATATATATGTATGTATATTATTCTAGACACACTGAACCGTAAAAATGTACATGTGAATTTGTTTAAAACAAGAAAAAACGTTCGGTTGAACCCAAGCTCAAATACCATTCACATGAAATTTTAAATCGTATTGTGAAACCTCAAGTAGGTGGGTGGGTTTCTAAGGAGGCTACTTCAAAAAGTAGGCGGGGCATGCCCATTATTATGTGTGAATAAAGCGACCATCCATAAGAAGCCACTACATTAGATTTCAAGCTGATATTACCTAACTAAACACGTTCGTCATACAAAAACACAAAAGTGGGCGATGGGTTTGTATAGGAGCTATCTCAAAAAGTGGGCGGGGAATGTTAATATGAATACTGCATAAACTTGGAACCAAAAAAAGTACCGACATTCAGCTAGATATTTAAAAAATGGGTCCAAAAAGAATGAGCAGCAACTATCAGAAGGTTATGTCTAGATCGACGCGTCTTCCGATGCTGATCAAGAATGTCTATATGCTTTATAAGGAATGCCTGTTACATGCAATTGCACAAAATTATTTTACCCTTTAACTCTATTAGTACAGTACAGGGTATTCAGAAAAAGTATATTAAATAAAGAAAGCTAAATGTAACAAAGAATTATATCAGCAGAAAAAGAAAAACAAACAAAAAATCTGTTTCGCGAACCAATAAGAAAATGAGCGAGAACGCAGTGTGTGATAAGCTATACTTCTTCTCTTTCTCACTGGTTAATCGCGTTGTGACCAGACTCAACAGGTTTTTTCTCTCTCTCTCTCTCTCAGTTAAAACGGGATTATATGTGTGTGTGTAAAGTGGTTCATTTACCTTCCAAAATTGTTGTCTTATCTGTTGCAGCTGTGCCCGAATTTCCGCTCGCCGTTGCAGTTGTTCCCTTACTGTTACCACCAACACCACCACCGCCCCCAGCTCCACTGCTTGCTGTACTCCCACGACCATGACGATCCATCTTTCTGGTGGAACTGCGCGTTCTCTTCCACTTCTCCAGTTTTGCAAATTTTCTTTTCTTAGTTTTTCCCTTTTTTCGTTTTTCTTTGTTTTTTTGTTTCTTTTTCGCACAGAATTTCACAATATTTTAGTTGCTTTCGTTCTTATACAGCAGCAGCATAAATACATACATATATGTACATAGTATATACACTGGGTCAGTAGTTATTTGAAGTTGTTTTTATTGTTTTTGGTGGCCGCCTGACGCCGCCAAGATTAAAGCGCGGCAGCACACAAAACAAAAATGCACACACGCGGCACAATAAAAAATATACAAACAATTTTTGATAATGCTTTCTTTTCATTTACAATTAAAATTTTTTTAAAGTTTTACACAAAAAAAAAAAAGAAAAATGATAATTATGTGCGGTTTTAACGTTATTTTCGTAACCGATGAATGTAAACAACCGATGAGCTTCGCTGCAGTTGCTATACTGTGCTTCCGTTCAGGTTTTTTGCAAACGCACATTTGCTGCTGCTGCTTCTTCTTGTTCTGCTTCTTCTTTGTATTCACTGAGCAGCAACGATACCAAAACAAGAATAACAAAATATAAAAGCAATGTTGCACCAATTCAAATGTTGTTGTTCTTGTTGTTGCACATTATTTACATATATATATATACGTATGTTGTTGCTTTAGCGGCATTTGCAGAGTTGTTTTTGTTGTAAACGATTTTTTTTGTTTGGTTGTGAACAATGTTCGACGTATGTATGACGTACGTAAATACGTACTCTCAGCTGTTTTTATATATATATATATGTATGTATATGTATACTATATATGTAAGACTGATAAGCACTGATTTAACTTAGATTTTTTGTACGCATATTTGTTGCGATCAGTTTATAGTAATTATAGAAAAACAAATATACACTTTTCTCGCATAATGCGTATTATTATGTTGTTGGTTTTTACGAAGTTTAATTGTAACAAAGTAAAGCCGAGACGTAACAAAAAACAAATTGCGCACAAAGGCCAGCAGCTACAACAAATACAGCAACAACAATAGTCAAACAAAAAAAAAAAAGTTGAATTATACTGCAAGTTCACTACTCGCACTGACCGAAGTACTGCGTCTGTATAAATAGTTTTGTACAGCTGCAGCAAAGTTCAACAGGGCCTAGTAAATTTACAGGGCTGCGCAGCACAATAGTTTTCGTTTCTAATCGGTCTGATTTAAAATTAAAAAATAAACCAATCGGTTTCTTTACACTAAGCAACAAATGAAACATTAAAATATTACATATATTTACGATTTTTGAAGGTTGTAGATAGTATAAAGGGTTATAGATAATTTTGTTGCACGTCATTATTAGAAAGAATTTATTTTAATATAAAAAAATCTAGACAAAGCAGGGGTTGAGCACAGGTCGTCTGGAATGTTAGGTAGCTATCGAGACCGCAAATAAATATAAGTGTAGAAATTATACAGTATCTGCTATTATTAATCTTTATGTAGTTTACCAATTTCAAAATAATTATTATTTTAACATTAATAATTAGGTGCTTTAAATCGAACATGTTCGATACAACAAAATAAATAATTTTTGTATTTAAGTTTTACCTCCTAGTGGATAAATAGCGGTCATTTCCTGACTTCTGGTTAGAAAAAGTCTTCATACCAATATCAAAACCAATATTTCAAAGATTGATTGCATAGGCGGACAGTGATGCATAGACACGTGAACATGGCTAGATCAACTCGTCTTGTCATGATGTTCACGAATCTATTGTTTAAACTTTATTGTCTCTTCCATGCTTCGATTCAAGCGTTTCAAATATTGGGACTGAATTATAATACTATTCACACTATGTTAAAATGAATTATGCTGGCCTGTTATGGTTCTTACTTTAGTAAATTTTTACATAGAGCACAAATTTGCGATTTAAATTCACTTACATTGAATACTATGAATCTCACTTGTTCTATGCCAAGTGAATTCAAATCGCGAAATGGTCCCACACGTGAAAAATTGGTAATTTTCTAGAAAGTGGTAACCGGAACAGGCCTGTATATTTGCAATGCATAAACTAGTTTACTTAAAACAAAACAACAAAAAAAAAAAAATTGGTTTCTCATAACATTTTCTATGTATTTGGGCACGTAGATTCCAGTAATCTATACTAAGATTATAAAGAGGTAAAGTTTGTGACGTTGTAGAGGGTAATCTCTGGATTATCTGAAGCGATTTTTAAAATTCTTTTACCAATAGAAAACCACGTTATTTGTGAGTGTTATAGGCTATATATTAACCCGAAAAATAAAAAGACGTTTTCGTGGTAGTCGGATTTGCAAAGTAAGTCGGAGAAAAAACGGTCGAACGAAAACATTTCTTACGAACGCTGCCTTAACGATGAGAGATATATGATTGAGTTATAGAGAAAAGTTGTAGAGGTTGATAATGCCACATGTTAATGTGATCGAAGGGGGCAGGGAAAAGGGGTGGTAACGTAAGTATAGTGTGGGGAAGTGGGCAGGGGAATGGTGGACAGCGTAAGGCGGGGTTCTAGAAGGGGTGGAAGGGACAGAAGAAGAGGGGTACGAGCCGGGTACCAGTTAGTTTCAAAATTTTTGGTGTGAACATCTTTATTTACGCCTCCGGTATTGGGTATTTCAGTATGTATTGCATTAGTTGCTGATTATCGACGCATTCAATAAAATGTTTCACATGAAAGGATCGTAAGTGTTCGTCAGTCACTTTTTTTCTTAGAATATGGAGCCGTTCAAGTATTACGTTATGCAATTTTCGTCATTTTTGATGAGCAATTTATATGGAACTTTGAGATAAACTGCTTCCAGTGCGCCACGAATTCTATTAGTTTGTGAGAAACAGTGGCTCCGATTCACTTGTATCTTAAGCGGGTGTTTTCTTTGCATGTATGTAAATAAAAACACACTTTAAGCGCTATGTTTGCAGAAATATGATTCAGTTTAATGACAGTCACAGAAATTGTGTTGTCTAGTGTTATCGGTTCGATATTGTGCTACTACACAGTTGCAAAACTATCGATGGCTTTCTGAATCGGTTATCTTTCGTTATTTTTAAATTTCTCTGAACAAAGTGAAGTTGCGAGTTGTGAGAAAGTAAATAGAATATATATAACAAATGTACAAAACTAATAAAAATTGTGTTTATTTAGAGTGTAATTAGTCGACGAACTGAACAGAACTGAAGAAAAAAAAATAAATAAGGTCAAAGCACATGGATATACGATATACATCGATATACGATATACATCGTCAAAATATCCATGACGATGTTACGCCCTACTCATACTCTGTTCATGCTCTGAGAGCGCCGTTAGTTTCAATACGATTTATAGATCTTATTTTCAGGAGTCCGGCAAAAATTAGTTTAATTTACTGAAGTTTTTTTAGACTTGATTGAATTTATTGTTGCTGGTAATAAATCACGAGTTATTTTGTAAATAGTTCTTATTATTAATCTATATATATGAAAATGGAAGTGTGTATGTATATTCTGTAGACTCCGAAACCGCTCAACCAATTTTGATCAAATTTTGTGGCAACATTCAAAATTGTCCCGTGGGTAATCCTGCGTGGCGATCGGATAAACAGAACATTTTTTTGGATTTTTTAGATTTTCCTTCCATTTTTTTTTTGGCTTTCATCATCACCAAATGCAGCTGGTGTGAACCACATTGCTTTACTAAGTCCGTCTTTTCAAGAATCCCAGGAAGTGAAAGTGAAATTGGTTAAACCAACACTAATACGAGTATTTTTGTATGTAAGTAGTAAGCAACGTCATCCCATTAAACCATCTACTAAAGAAATTAGCTGGTGATGAATACCAATTTAAAATTATATTTGGATTCAAAGTGAAAATGCAACCGTATATTAATTCGTAGACACCGATATGCGTCCTCCCAATATTGTCCAAAGTTCATAAGAGCTACAGTTCTTCAGAGTTAGCCCTATTATATATTTAGAAAACAAACAATCAAGTTGGCTTCAAAAAATACCACTCTACAATAGAAAAAATTAAAAAAAAAGTATAAAAGTTTGCAAGAACTGCCCATAAGAAGCTTCCATATCCATTTTAAAGTGACTATTGATGGTAATACAAAAACTTTTCATACAAAAACCAAAAAATGTGGGTAGTGTGTTTGTATAGTGCTATCCGCGTAAGTGTCGGGCGGGCGCATGTCCATTGATATTTATGTGTAGTATCTATTACCATATTCATTTTCAAGTTGATCTAGATACGACTAGTACCATAATAAAAAAGTAAAACCGGCGGTGGGTAAACTTGAACTGCGTTTGCAGTATATAAAATCAAAAAAAGGTTTGGTAGCACTAGTTTTTATAGTATCGGAGATCTTTATTTACATACAGCCGGACGGATATGACTATATAGATTCAGCTTTCGATGCTGATAAAGAATATAAGTTCTTTATGGTGACTAGCACCCCTCCCACTGCCTGTTATATACATTTACACACAGATACAATATAACACCATTGTCTCTTTAGGTACAGGATATAAAAAGTGAATAATATTGTATTATAATCTTATAGATGGTCGCTTCACACACGTTCACGTGTATCGCCCACTTTTTGCGGTAAATTATTTAATTGTTGTAGTTTGACCGGAAGGAATATTTAGTGCTAAAGCTTTAAGATTTAACAAAAAATTATTAACATAAAGCGGAGTCCAATTCTGCGTTATTTGTAAAGGACAGTTTAACAAAAAAAAAAAAAAAAAAATATTGGCGATTTAAATTCTGATTCGTTTTACCGCAAACATTTCTTAAATTTAAGGTACTTAGAGAATTTTAGATTAAAAACAAAATTTTAATAGTATGTTGAACCACCATTCTGCTCCAAAATATCACACATCCAGTTTGGAAGGGATGCATACAATTTGGCCAAATAATTTAGCTCCAAGCTAATTCGATGGCTTGGGTTAGTTTGTTTATACTCGAATATTGTTCCCCTGATCCATATACTCGACGTGTCAAACATCTGCAAACATTTTCGATGATATTCATATCCGGAGAGTAGGGTGGCCAGCTTAATAGCTTCACAATCGAACAAATTTTGGTTCTCTATTGTATATATGTATATGTTTTAACACCCAAGGTTGTATGTATTGGCGCATTATCATGTTGAAAAATCCAAGGCAGCGGTCTAAAAAGGTTATGAATGTATCGAAATTACACTTTCAATATACCAATGTACGACAACGAATTCAATGTGATTGACAAAAATTATAATTTGCCATAATACGAAATGATCCCTCCACCATCAGCCATCGGGGACTTTCAAATTAAATTTTCTTTCGTGTTAGAAGAACACGCGAAGCCATTCCGAAGTCAAGGTCACATATGCACGACAAAAGTCGTGCGTTGTGCTTTTCAAATCGGTTTAAGGAATGGTTTCTTCTTAATTTTTAGTCTTTTGATATGCTTAGAATTCGAAGTAACACGAATTTGACGCTTTTCTTCTTAGTATAAATCGTCTTTTCACATTAGTATACTGTATACATTACTATACTGTGTGTGCGGCCTTTGATATTTTATCCATATTTAGACTCATTACTTAAAAATATGAATAGAATGTGTCGGCGAAAATTTGTAACATTTTGACGAGTATATCCGAAACTTGCAGAAATACGGAAAATGTACCAATATAAAAAAGAAAATTCAATTCGAAGTCGTAGGAATGATAGTTTTCGAACACAGATTGTTCCAAAAAAGTTCCAACAACCGAAACTTTTTACATTTTTTTTTGGCCTTTATCTCCGAAAATAGCAGAAATACCGAAAATGTACACGTATACAAAATGAAAGTAAATTCAATTTGCCAATTTTTCGACCAAAATTAGCCATTCATCCTCGTGATTAATACCCAGGACACCACTAATAACGGCTTTCAAGTGGTGCCCTGTAATTGTCATAATTGAAAATTGAATTTACTACAATTGTGTATACCGGTACATTTTCGGCATCTCTGCTAGTTTCGGAGAAACACGCCAAAATGTCAAAGGTTTTCTGTTTTTGCCACTGTTTTCTGTTATCACCACTGAATTCAGTGTACCCAAATTATGTAAGATAGATCTATCTCACGAACTCCTTAAGAAAAATTTAAAAAAACTACAACAGTCTTATTATAAGTTTGTACCGCCTTGAATGAAGCATCGAACATACCATAAAGTATATATATTCTTGTTCAGCTGGACGAGACGAGTCGATCAAGCCATCCGTCTGTCTGCTAGTTAATTTTACATAAAACAGCTTCAGTTTTTAGATATTTAAATAATATCTACTTAGCTGCATTTTTTGATCAAAATTCATGGATTAAGGACTAAGACAGCAGCAGCATTTCACAAATTGTATCTCGCTTAGTTGCTGCTACGCATTAACCTGTTAACACTCGATTGGATTATTATATACAATACATACACGTATATCCATCCGTAGGTAGATGAAACGTGCGCAAATCGAATGAAATCAATGCGGGCCAAGTCGTGACCGCGTTGAACTTAAGCCAAGTGACTACTACTACAGCGGCAACGGCTGTGACCTGTCTATAACTGCCAGAATAACAACAACAACAACAACAACAACAACAACAACAACAACAACAACAACAACAACAACAACTTCAATTCTGGCTATGGAAGCAACAGTTCAAGAACTTTAACCAAAGTGTGAAACCGCAGAAAAACATCAGTAGCAGCAAGAAAGAATTCAATGCAAAAGCAAAAATGAACATCCAGCGGCAGATACATTAAACAGCACCTGATAATGATGTTGATGTTGATGATGATGAACTTATGAACATGGCATGCAAGAGGCCAGTTCGCGAAGAACGAAAAAATCAATTTCAAAAGCAAATCAACGTTCCACATCCACATCCACATCCACGCCTCGCTCATTTTGCCAATGCCAGCGACACCGGCGCTGCTGATCGCTCAATTTTACGCTAATTCGATCAGAATCAAAATCAAACAAAATTAGCATTATCATCATCATCATCATCATCATCGACATTGAGCGCTAAGATAGGCCAAGCTAAGGATAGCACGATTATGATCAATGTAATATCAGGTGAACTGAACATAACTGAGCTGTATGCTATAAGAGAGAGAGAGAGAGAGAAGACAGTGGCAAATGGCAAACGACGCCGACGCCGACGCAGACAACTGACGATTGTGCTACCAATCAGTCACATCAGGCCAATCTTGGCCATTTCCACGCTTTTTCACCAGTTTTTGTTTGGTAGTTCGCAGTTAATTCCTTTCAATTTTGTACTTTCTGTTACTGCTGCTGTGTCGAATTGAAAAGTCTGTGCAACTATGTACTCATCAGGGTTCCTAAATAATAGCACAAAACGTTCATGTTGACAAAACATTAAAGTAACGGCACTATCAGCACATGTGTGTGTTATTCTACAGTTTAACACGAGCAATTCTTATTTCCACGCTCGCGTGCTAAGATTTTTTATACCATTCACATATAGTGTGAAATGGTATTGTCAGTTAGTCTGAAAGTTTGTAACGCATTAAAGGAGGCATCGTAGACTCCATAAAGTATATATATTCTTGATCAGGTCGACGAGACGAGTCGATCTAGCCATGAGCCTGTCTGTCTGTCTGTCCGTCTGTCCGTCTGTATGTTGTTGCGCATTTATTGGGGACTAATAATTTTTATGCTATCCAGTTGAAAATATTGCAGTTTAATAGAGTATCAAGATTGACCTGCCACGCCCACTATTTGGGGTAGCCCCTATACAAACCCGCCGCCCACTTTTGACGTTTTGTATGGCAAACTATTTTATTGTAGTCAATATCAACTTAACAGTTGGTTTGGTAGCTTCTAGTGGACGGATACTTAACATATACATTAATGGGTGGGACCCGTCCACTTTTTGGGGTAGCCCCCATACAAACCTACTGCCCAATTTTGTGTTTTTGTGTGAGAAACTTCTTCAAAAAACGCAATATAATGTTGAAATGCGAAATGGTGCATTTTTATGGATAGCCGCTTAATATACATAGAGTAATGCGCGTGTCCCGTCCACTTTTTGGTGTAGCCCCTTTTTCAACCCACTTTTAGGTTTTACAAAACGGTTTAAAATTTCGTCTGAATGGTATTAGAGCTTCGGTTCAACCGAAGTGAAAGTTTTTTTCTTGTTAATCTTCAAGATGTCGACGTTCAAAGGAATGGACAGACAAGCATTAGAACATTGACTCGACTTTTGTAATGATCAGGAATATACATTCTGTAATTAAAAAGCCCGTTTAAAATACAATTTCGTCACTAAGTTGGCACAACTGACCTCGATATAATGACGCGCAGTTTGAGCGCCACTGTCATTTAGTTTGTTTACAGTGCTCTATTTTGTCTTATTGTTTTATAATTTTTACGAAATTTTGCAAATTTTCTTCAAAAAGGCAGTCGTGTAAATTTTGCGAAGAACATGGTAGAACGAGTCAATTCCGACTTCTCTTTCATAAAACGCATTGTAACTGGTGATGAGAGATGGGTTTACGCGTTTGATATGCAAACCAGTGATCAAGCTTCGGCATGGCGCCTTTCAACTGAGCCGAAAAAACAACGTCAAAGTCCATCAAAAGTCAAGGTAATAATTACTGTTTGCTTTGATTATTGCGGTGTTCTGCAGTCGGAATTCTTGCCAAGTTGAGAGAACAAAACTTTTCGAAAAAGCCCAGATCTGTGGAAAGAAAAAACTCTTTGAATTTGCACCACGACAGCGCACCATCTCACAAGGTTATCATTGTGAACGAATTTGTGACCAAAAAACTCAACAAATATAATCGAACAACCACTGTATTCAACTATGAGATTTTTCTCTTTCCAAAACTGAAATTAGCTTCTCGTATAGAATAACTTAGCGAATTTACGCTTTAATTTCAGCCAATGGGCTCTGCAAATTTTGCGAATTTTGTTTCAGTGATGAGGGACATTTCTGGCTCAATGGATACGGGTAAAAAGCAACCCGACGAGTGGAATCATCGGTGCTACGTCACACGCAGCGTGAGAAACAAAAGCTTTTTAAATGAATCATTTTGGTGAGCATCTGATTTAGCGATTCGGACTTGTCAACTGGCCGCCTAAATCATGTGATATCCCCTCTGGATTTTTTAGTTTGGGGTTATGTGAAGTCAAAAGTCTTCGTCAATAAGCCAGCTACGATTCAAGACTTGAAAGCTAACATTTCTCGCTTAATTCTCGAGATGCCGGTAGAAATGCTGGATAGAGTGATTTAAAATTGGGCCTTCCAAATGGACCACCTACAGCGTAGTCGCGTCCAACATTTGAATGAAATTTCTCCTAAAAAAGTAAATGTCTGAGATCGTTCTTCCGGATCATAATAAAAATTCGCACATCCAATTCAATTCTATGTGTTTTATTGAAAAAAAAAAAATGGAACGCCCTTCTATACTTGATAGTGTCTGACATGCCGTATTTTAGCGGAAAAAAACAAAAATGATGACAAAAAAGATAGTGGCATACTCACTAGAGGGTATAACTCCCACAGAAACCCGTCATTTACATTATGTTATTTTTTTCCCTAACTCAGCAACATTTAAATTTTATTTCGAAATAAAAATGCTTAAATTTTTCAAATACGTTTCAGTCGCTTGAAGAATTCGCCTTGCTTTATAATATCCTTGATGCATTGGAAACGGTGATTGCAACTTCAACGATAAGACCCTTCAAAATTTATGAAGTCATCAGAATGCCCATACATCTAGGGAGATAATCTCACCGCAGCTTCTTTCCGAGTAATTAAGTGTATGGTTTGCGTTTTGGGTTTGTTTTACATAGTGGAAAATTCGTGGTAAGTTGTAAATCCATTGCATACTCTTGAAAGAATTGCACAATTGTCTGCTGCTGATACGTGTGGCTTGTTCTAAATGCTGCGTCAAGTTTCTCAATTATTTCATCGCTTCCGAAGCACATGTTATACTCTTTTAGACGGGCCATATAAAAGAATATACTAGATAGAGCTACGACTCTGGC
>JAWNNQ010001058.1:0-20544 GCA_035044765.1 Leucophenga montana
ATTATTATTATTATTATTTTTTCAGCCATTATTAATTTTACTTTGAAAAATTTACAAACCGCAGTTCAATAACTTAGTAAAAATCGTAACACATCAAAACCTACTTCGCTTTCTTACTCAGTGTACAAGACGCGGCAGAAGTCATAAATCATTGCAAATTAAAAACTTAAGTATATCGTAAAAACTTTTAAAATTGTAAAAAAAATATGTTATTGTTCGATGTAGCCACCTTTAGCACGGATAATAGCAACGAGTTTGTCCGGGAAGGCTCCACATGCTGCACGAATCTCCATGATTTTTTGATGCTACCAGTATCATTGTAACGAGTAATGGTTTGATAGACAAACATTTTGTTCACACGTAAATGACGTAGCTCATTAACAATGTGTGGTTGCGTTTCAATGCTATTGCGATAACTTTTTTTTAACTGGGACATAAAACAATATGCTTCCGTAGATGTGTAAACAACATAACAAACGCAGTGAAGTTGGTGTCACTTCGAGCGCTAACCTCCATATATTCCGCAAAAATATCATAAATTGTTTGCTATTTGTAAAATCGAAAACTAATCCATTACCAATCACTGAATCTATATTTAAGCTAATACGCTCCCCATCATTAGTCATTCTATGAAAACGTAATTTAAAACAAGAACAAACGATAACTTCGGTTGAGCCGAACCTCTTATACCATTCGCACAAAATTTCAAATGGTATTGTAAAACGAGGGTGGTATATATATATATGTATATGAGTCGGCCTTCCATAGAAAAAAAGTTACGGTGGGTTTCTATGGAGGCTACCCATTTATATATCATTGGTATATGTATATGAATAAAAAGCTTCTATACTTATAATTACAAACTTATTTTGACTTAAATATATAAGTTTTTCATACAAAAAACACAAAAGTTGGCGGTGGGTTTGTATGGGAGTACCCCTCTCTGTGGCTCAGGTGGTAGCGCGCCTGAGCTTAAAACGGAAGGTTTCAGTGTTTCACTACCTATCCCATTCCATTTGTCCTAGTGTTTTCAATCACAGAATAGTTTTCTTCTCATTCTCGTGAGATGGACTTTTACACAGGTTTGAAGTGAGCGCGTAAATTTCATTCGATGAAAATAAACAGACTCCAAGAGACCGAAACTTTATCAATTCTGCTGGTTGTGGAGGGAAATCTTTAGAGTAAAAATATAACAAGCAAAATGTAAAAAAAAAACGTGGGACCAAAAGAAGCTTAAACAGCGAGATTCAGCAAGATATCTAAAAAATTAGTGAACAAATAACAATTTCCAGAAATTATTAGACGGGCAGACGGACATGGCTACATCGACTCGAATTGACGAGCTGATCAAGAATATATATTGCCTACAATACTTTATGGGGTCTACGATGCCTGATTTTACAACTTTCAGACAAACTGATAATACCATTTCACACTATGTGTGAATGATATAATTAGATGGTTTAATAAATTATTAAATAAATAATATGTTCAAATTTTATTAAACAGAGAAAAAGAATGGAACGTCGTGAGAGAATTGCGAAGCGTCTACTATTTTTGGATTACAAAAAAAATAAAAACAAATAAAAAACAAGCAACTAAAATGTCAAAATAATATCAATTTAACTTTCACGACGTTGCAAACTTCCTGCAATATACTCCTGCAGTTCTTATCGCTGCTGTTTCATTCAATTAAGTAAACTTTGTTCAATACGTGACAATTTTCCAATAAGTAAACTGAATGAATGAATTTGCTTCTTCACATATGAATACGTTGTTGCGCATTGGCCCGGAATAAATCGAGTGTGCTCGACTTCGAGATACCCTTTACCTTGTTTAAGGCATATAAGATATGAACCGTAGGTTATATTCTTCAGTGGTCCGATAATTTATGAAAAGTTAGAATTAATTAAAAATAAAACCAAAAATGGTTTATACCAAAATTAAAAAATTAGGGGCAGGTTTGCATGGGGCTACCCCATAAAGTGGTCACATGTGGGCCTATATTTCATTTTTGTAAGTATTGACATAAAATATAACAAGTTTTTCATTTCTAGATTAATTAAAAACAACAAAATTTCATACAAAAACTTAAAACTGGGAGCAGATTTGTATGGAGACAGTCCCATACAGCGGGATTGGTAAGTTCATTTAGTACTAGCACTAACCATACAATATATTGTAGTGGTACTAGTTATCTAAAGAGATAAAAGGAGAGTCTAAATACCCAAATTTGAAGTTTCTTTCTCTCACTATAGACTCCGAGAGCGGTTCATTTAAAAAGACGGTCAGACCGACATATCTATTATAATGAGATATGTAGAGATACAAAGGTAGGTAAGAACTTAAAAAAAAAAAATTAAACCATTCCCTATTTTGCCTTGATTGGTCAAAACACACAGAAACATTCTCGGTTTCTTACAAAAAGTATAGATATGATGAATTTTTATTTTCCTAATTTGAGCAATATAATGGTTACTCATACAAAGTTTCATCTATTCAACTTTTGTTGTCGCGACAAAAAGTAGCCTATGTCCTTCTCCAAGGTCAAAGGATCTTTCTCTGTACCAAAATTCTTTGGTTCAGCGGAAACAGAGTTACTTTCGCATTTATAATAATAAATTTGAATATTCTTAATTTGGATGGTATTGGGTGAAACACTTTCTAAAACTGCGTTTGTCCTATTGTCAGGATGGACCTATCCATTTACCTTACATACCTAACGAATAAACTTGGAGAGAGGCAATTTTGAAAAAAAAAAAAAAATGTTTTCTTTCGAACAAAAATTTATTAGTTTGAATAAAATCTTCATACTACATACAGGGCATTGTAAAGACAATTCGAGTCCGGGTGATAATTGAAGAGTAGTAACATATAAAAGACATTCTGAATTGCTCCGATCTAAATTAGTGCTGTAGACATAAAAGATTGATACATAATATCTGCAAACTAAATCTAATATAATATAGTATTTTATATATGAATGTATAGCACTTATTTTACTTTGGAGATAAATATTCGGAACTTAGTGCTACGATTTAGAGTCACTATTTGAATACATACATTTTCTTAAACTTTTTGCATTTTTTTTCTGCTTCAACTCCCGAACTATACAAAACCCTGCGCATGAACTATTTTTATTCCATTCACACATAGTGTGAAATGGTATTATCAGTTTGTCTGAAAGTTTGTAACGCATTTAAGGAGGTATCGTAGACCCCATAAAGTATATATATATATATTCTTGATCAGCTCGACGAGAAAGGTCGATCTAGCCATGTCCGTATGTCTGTCCGTCTGTATGTTGTTGCGCATTTTTTGGGGACCAATTTTAATTATATCCAGTTAAAATTTTGCACATACACTTATTTTTATTGCACTTTAATAGCCCACTTTTTGGGGTAGCCCCCATACAAACCCAGCGCCCAATTTTGTGTTATTGTAAGAAAAACGTCTTATTAAAGTCAATATTAGGTTTAAAGGCGATATAGTGTCATTTTATGGACAGCCACTTAACATACATAAACTAATGGGTGTGGCCCGCACACTTTTTGGGGTAGGCCCCAAAGCACCGTTCAATTTTGAGTTTTTTATGAAAAAAATTCTTCAATTAAATCAATATTAGCTTGAAATTTGATTTGGTGGATTTTAGTGGATAACCGCTTCATATACATATACAATTGGGCGTGTCCCCCCTTTTTTGAGGTAGTCCCGTATAAACCCACAGTTCACTTTTATGCATCTGTATGGAAAACGTCAATAATCAACTTGAACATTTACCATATCGCTTCATACACATCTACTAGTGTACCGCCCACTTTTTATGTTTTACAAGACTATATAAAATTTCGTGTGAATGGTATTAGAGATTCGATTCAACCGAAACTAACGTTTTTTCTTGTTTTTTTTTTTTTTGTTCTACAGCTTTCCAAAATGAATCGTAAATCATATTTATACCAATTTTTATTGGAATGTTAAACATTGTTTTACTTTACATTTGTATAGCTTCAAACAATTAAATAACGAATTCTCATGATTTATTTTATTTTATATATCTCTACTTCTATGTATATTTATATATAAAATCATTTGCAATCATAAATGTTTATCCCTTGGACATGAACACCGACCACACGGCGGAAGTTTCATTATCGCATTAAATCTAGCAGAGCTCGCCTGAATTGAAATTTCCACAATGTATGTTTTCGAAAGACAGACTTCCAGTCAGCCATAGCATCAGCAAGGTTGCAGGTACAAATTGCGTAAGGTTAACATAAATATCAAATGGACAAGGCGTCCTTGCATCTGAATCCGTATCGATGAATATCTGTACGAGTATGCCGTGTATATTGCATTGCATCCGACCACAATGCCTGTATATTCGATGCAGTTGGCACGAACAATGCAATGCAATGCAGCGCTCTGAGCAATCTTATTACATTTAGCCACAATTGAGTACAGACATGATGCACAGCACAATACTACAGCTGCAGAAGACTGCCTCGTCTGAAGTCGGAGGAGCGGTAACTACTGTAAAACCAAAAATCGATTATCTGCAATGAGCGTTTGTCCGTACAATACTTATTCTGCACATGCAGATGCTGGTGACTACCAAGCAGTTTCCGGGTGTTTGACAGCTGCCTCAATAAGCTGTACCTCAAACTTCGCACGTAAGGGATTTTCAAGCCTTCAGTCAGACCAACACTTACGAATATCTGATGGCGTTCATGCCACAATCGAATTGACGGCCAATCTCATCATATGAGTACTAAGCTTCAGTTCGAGAAAGCTTGTAATCGATAATTAAGACGAAATTTATTCCTAGACAATGATAGGGTTACGGCTGGTTTATTAGTCAATAGTTATAGCAATAGTTTACTATTGCTTGCCAAGTGCATTATAGGTACTCTCATTAGCTGCTGCAGCGAAATTCCCTCATCGTCTTATGTACTTTTGGACACGTTGAAAAGTCTTGCGCAAGTACCATCTATAATTAGACTAGCGTCAAATTTTTGGCAATATGCATCAATAAGTTGTGTTCGAAGAGCATTAAAAGCTATTTTATAACTGTGGACGAAATATAAAACTATCCAATATAATACAACCTAAACAGGAATCGAAATATTGAGTTTCTCTGGTGGTATCGGCACAGCAAGAATTTGATTGCCCAACTTGTGATTCTGCTAATAGTACTTAGCAGAATCACACTTGTTTAAAATTTACGAGCGCCATCTCTCGAAAGGACTTTTCAGCCTGCTCCCGTATATAATGAAAGTAATCATAGAATTTCGTCCACTACTTAAAAATTTGTTTAATGTACAATTGATAATGCAATTAGATACATTACAGACTCCAGTCTTTTTTCAATTCTATCTCCATTCTAGACAATATCACAGCATACTGCAGGTCGAAGCTCCGCATGCATCCGGTTGAGCAAGATATCTGCATGAAATAAATTTTAAATCAAACTCTGGTGGGAATGGCTGTGAATCATACATGTGTTTGTGCTAGTTTATTTATCACTTATGTATTGAAGAATAAACAAGTCCGGAAAGAAAAGAGAAAACCAGTTTAAGCCAGCAGAAATTTTAATAAAAAATTGTAATTTCATTTAAAGCATTATCCTCTTGGAACTTCTCCTCGAAACTGGTTCTTCGATGTTAGGCCATCCTCCAACAACTGTCAATCGGCCGAAAAGTGGCTATTTGTTGGGTACCTGGCCATAAGGGAAGCGAAGGCAACGAAAGTGCTGATCATAGGACCGAAGTCTTTTTGCGGACTTAGCTGGGCTACGTCAAAATCTTTCATAGTAGATCGGTTTAAACACACTACCCTCCCGGTACTGAATACAATATCCTGGTCTACGGCAGGCCAAGCTACTAACTCGTCCTATATACCAACGCACATCTTAACAGATCTGATCTGAGGTTGCTTTTGGGCTACCTCACCGGCTATCATCCACTGAGATATCACTTAAATAAACTAGGTCTCCCCTCAGAAACATGGTGCAGACTTTGTCTTGAGGATGACGAAACTAGTTTACATCTGCTATGCGATTGCCCGGCTTTAGCCAGGCTCAGAATTGTACAGATGAATATACCTTTTTATTACATCTGATGAGATCAGAAACATCTCGTCTAAGGACATTCTCCGTTTCTTTAAAGAGACGGAGAAAATCCAAGATAAATTAACTTAACCACATCCGGGCTATTGTACAAAAGACCAAGAAGTTAGGATGGCCCTCAAACGTTCTAGCTCTGGCATTGAGTCTTAGGTAGCGTTATTGGCTGATCGAGCCTGCTTCGCAGTGACCACATGCTTGTCATGCGGCTCCGGCACGCACTGGTTATGGTTATGGTTAATAAAGCGAGTTTGGTGGTTCTATATTTTAGTCTCTGAGATTCGGTTGTACCAAAGACGGACATAATAACGATACTTTATGAAGTCTACCACGCCTTCTGTTACATACAATAATATAAACTTAATATACCATTTTACAGGTAAAGGTTAGGGATGGGCGCGTGACTGATTGTTTAGGCGCGGCCCAAAACGACTCTTAAGTTGGTATTAAACACACGATCATATTTTTGCAAAAGGCACGACCCATCACGAGCACGAAGTGAGTGATTACGAGCAAACACACGAAAAAACCCGGTGTACATATATCTGTGTTAGAATAGATCAAACGTCAATCTTAGTTATAAACGAACTTTAAAATGAATTAAGAATAAAAGTACTAACTCAAAATATTTTCGACGTATAATTTTGTGCCACTTAAACAATGGCTGCTCGAATGTTGGCTTCAAGATCATCCAAAGCTTTGGGACCATTGCAGTAAACAACAGTAAGCATCACACTATGGTGAACAGCTGCAAGGGCCACTTCTGGATAAATTTTGGTCGGCTTGAACATCGGCTGTTACAGCGACAACATTTTTATCTTTACGACCGTTTTGTACACGGGTTGTAGGCTTCTGGACGTGTAGAGTAAATTACAATTGAATTAGAATTTAAATTTGGAAAATTTCCAAGTGGTGTGGCAGCGTAAAATGGCAAACCTAACATAACACAAATGACACTAGGTCACCAGGAGCCATCAAATTTCGGTTATCCCTTTTAATATACCCTTTACAACATAACCCGGATTCGATTGATTTGTGGTCGAGCAAGTCAGTAGATATGCATAAAACAATAAGATAAGAATCGTTCATGACATAATATGTATGCTGAATTTATATGAGACAGAGCGAAAATGAGTAATTTCACGATAATTTATCACGTTTAATTTTGATATTTTTTCGTGATTTTTCGTGTCACAGTACTCTTGACTTGAACCCACGATGCACGCACGAAGTTTATTTTGCCCTGCACGAACACGCACGGCACACGCACGAAATTCAACTTTGGTACGCGAACACTTAGAGCGTACGCGTAACATAATGTGTCACGACAAAAACCATGTATAGTACTAAAAATTCAATTAACTGCCGCTTTGAATTGTCCGCATGAGCAACATTAAATGCTATTTAATATGAAAAAATCCCAGTAGCAGTAATTAAAAATAGCAATAGCAGATTTCACTGTTCTCCAAAAAAAAAAAAAAAAAAAGCCGCTTCGCTCATGACTAGAGCCTGTACTAAATAATAGAAAATGTATTTCCTGCTTGTGAAACTCAACATTTGTTGAATGCTCTTAGGCGCATTTTGATGGTTTGTGTTGTTGTTTAGTTATTTAAATTTTGTATACAAATTCTGTACGCTCTAAGCAATGCGAAACAAACTCCAAACTTAGCAAGTTGAAATCTCATTTAAAGTTAAAGCGTATGTACATACGAGTATGTTATGATGGCATATTTACGCAACATTTTTAAGTTCATCGGAAAAAGTTTGATGGAAAGAATCTAAGCAAATTTATACAAAACAAAAGGTTAAATGACGTTGGAGTATAATATTAAATAGGAACATAAATGTTCTTAAAAAATTTTCATAAACTTGTATTCATCAAAATACTATTATACTTGTAAAATGTCATGATTTTTTTAATGAAGATCTTTTACAATATATGTTTTATTTTTCTCGATTGCAAGTCCATATATATGCAGATACGAGGACCAACTGAAACTTATTCGACCTTAGCGTAATTTCTTACAATAATATAAAATAAATTAAATTTTTGTAAATGTCACTGTTCAAATAGTGACTGAAATTTTCGGCCAAGTATATCAACTGGTTTGTATTCGACAGCCATTGAAAGCAAACAACTTTGTTTTCAAACATGGTATTGAAAGTTATTAAAGTACAAGCCAATATATTAGTCCATCGCTAAGTTGTCCGTTACATTCAGGCTACATGTACGCTACATGTATGTCTGGATGCGTAAACACATAACAGCAGCCTTTCTGTACACTACGAGACTCCGCTGTCAGCGTACGCGCAATTAGTCCCAAACAAAGAGTCGCCCGAGTAACACCGCAGTTCGTCTGTCTACCGTCGGATCTTACTAAAAATATTGTATAAGTAAAATTGGGTTTAAGCGCTTTGGTATAATAAACATTATAAAGGTCATAAAATAGAAACTATTTTATTCTTTCAAACACATGGAAAAACATTTAGAAAAGAAAACGAATGACGAACTCAACACCTAATTATAAGCGATTTATG
The DNA here is from genome assembly GCA_035044765.1 of Leucophenga montana. Classification (NCBI taxonomy): domain Eukaryota; kingdom Metazoa; phylum Arthropoda; class Insecta; order Diptera; family Drosophilidae; genus Leucophenga; species Leucophenga montana. The sequence continues at coordinate 8,660 of JAWNNQ010001058.1, forward strand.
AGGATTCTGTTCTTTTGTTATCAACCACAAAATATTGATCAGGTGAATTTAATCGCGGTTTATGAGTTTATGCTAATGGAACATATTAGGCAATTGCTATCAGTTGACGGCCAAAATGCACGAATTACATAATTGTATTACAAATTTGAGCTTTGAGATATGCTATCGCGTTAATAGAAGGCATCGATAAATTGAAAGATCGTTGAACAAAGGTTATCAAGCTTAAAATAAATTATATTGAGAAGCAAAATGAGTTTTGAAAAAACAAAAAAATCGTTCCCTTGCGTAGGCCGATTAGTTCTCAGTCAGACCTTGTTTTTATAGAAAACAAACCCATGCGGTCATTTTTCCCACGACCTCTTATCCACACATCGGTAGGTGGTAGGGCAGAGTGAACAATATAAAAGTACAGAAGACGAAAACAACTTTAGCGCTGGATTACAAGTAAGTCAATGGGATTTATTTTCTGCTACTTTGAGAGTTCGTCTTCCTTTTTATGCGCATCATCGAACCTTGTGATGTTGATTTATGAAAAATATATATTTTTCTAACGCCAATGGCGGCGCCACCAATAAATCCAAAAGGAAAAACAATGAATAGAGCGAACGATGCGGCGTAAAGGAACTACGATAAAAATAATAACAATGAAGAAAGGAAAGGCGGGAAAAGGAAAAGGAAAGAGGCAAACAATAGCAAATCGGATGGAAACTTCATAGAATGAAACGGATGAACGATGAAGATCTTCTCAAGCAAAGATTTCATTCTCCAAAATGGCTGCCATTGAATAATGTTTGGGGAATTGTGTGGGCGCTTTTCCAATTCAGCTCAAATCGAGTCGACCTGAAACGCTCGAGTGCAGCGAAATGGCTTCGTTTTGAAACTGATTCGCGTGGCATACTTTTTGGCGTTTATTCTCTATTTCTATTTCTCTTTCTCTCTATTACTTTTTACACGATTGGGCGGCTTGTTGTTTCGTTCATTTTGACAGGTTTAACTGAAATGAGATACTTGAGTATTTACGCTGGTCAAATAGCTCGGAATTTTTACTTTATAATTTATTTTCATTGCGATTTCGTTTGGTGCGTTATTTTTTCATGTAAATCATTTGTCAAAATGCGATTTTTATTTGACAACTTGATGTTCCGAAAAAAATAAAGTTTCTGTTTCCTTGAAATTACATGTTCATCGAGAAGGAAAAATAAAAATAAGTAGCAAAATCTGCACACAGTAAAACTTTATGAATTATAAATACACTTGAGCCTCTACAGATATTGGCTGGGGAAAAGTAGCGAAATTAAAATTTGTAGCACTTATTTAAGTTTCAATTTCGAATTTTTGTTATATTGAGGGTGACCAGATCCATCAGACCAAAAACGGGGACAAAACTAATTCCAAAAAATGAATTTACACCTTTTGCAAAAAAGATAAAAGTCTCTGCCATGCAGAAATACCAGAATGGAACATATTGCCGAAAAGCAAGCCATTTGGAAACCAGGAATTGTAATAAAGTGCAGCGAAAATATTCCATGAGATCAGAAATAGATTCTTTATAGGGTTTCCCACGCCTTCTTCTGGCTCTTACAAACTTAAAATACCCTTTTAGAATAAGGTCTAAAAAATAAATGTCCAATGTAACTTTCACCTCCCTTTTCCCATGAGTTTGTAATCGTAAAATTAAATGTTAAACGATCGATTGGGAAAAATAGAGCATAAAACAGAGTTAAAAAAAGATCGAATGCAAAAAAAATTACCCCATATTCCTTTGATTCCCCTTAGGGATGAAATTCAAAAAAATTCCCGCCTTAGCTATGCGTTGATGATGAATAAATCAGAGGACAAGGATTCTTATGTGTTTATATATATACATATAATATATGTACAGTGAGCTGTGGGCTTGTTTGTGGACTACCTCAAAAAGTGGCCCCTTTGTATATGTGTATGAAGCGTTTGCCCACTAAAATCCTCCAAATCGAATTTCAAACTAATATTGATTTAAATAAATACATTTTTCATAGGAAACATAAGAAACGTGGGCGGTGGGGCTACCCAAAAAGTGGCCGGAACACGCCCATTAGTCCATGTACGTTAAGCATCTGTCCATAAACGCCACATCGCATTTCAACATAATATTGACTAAAATAAATATGTTTTTCATACAAAAAAAAAAAACAAAATTGTGCAGTAGGGGCTACCCCAAAAGTGAGCGAGTAACACCGAATAATGTATATGTGAAGCGTCCCTCCACTAGAAGCTACCATATAAATTATTAAGTCGATATTGATTAAAATACAAATTGGTGACTTGGTGGTAAATTGGTTGAATGAGTTACAATCATCCACCCAGCACTTACGCCGCACACGTCCCGTTGTGATACCACATGAATCTCCTATGAGACTCGAACCCTGTCCTTTTTACATCCATTGGGAAGCTTTTACATACTTCACTAACTTTTTAACCTCTTGCTTGAAAGTTTTAGATATGTTATTTAGGAAGTATTCCCCCAGGTGCCTAAATCTTATCTTCGACAGTCCGGGGCAGTGACATACAAGGCGATGAACAGTTTCGGGTTCCTCGCAATTACCACAGCTTTACAGGAGGCCCCCAGTCTCATGGCATGCTGACCTGTGAGACATTGTACTGTTACTACTCCTATTAAGATTGATACAGCTGTTCTATTCATCATAAGTAGGGATTGAGTTCTTTTTCGGTCATACTTAGGCCATGCCTGCCTTGAAGTGCTACACGTGGTAAGTCTGGACCACATCTTGTTTGCGGTCCTAATAGATTTGGTTTCGATTTGCAGCTTGCAAGTTGACAGGGGTATGCCAATCGACTCCTTAACTTGTCGTACCTAGTCTTGCAAGATCCCCTGCTATACAGTTACCTTCAATATTGCTGTGCCCAAACAAGGCAGATACTTCTCTGCTCAGCGACCTCATTAAGAGATTTGCGGAAGTCAGTGATGGTTCTTGACCGATTTAGACATGAGTTCACTGCTTTTAAAGTTGGTTGGCTGTCTGAGTATAGGTGTACTTGTGGACCTTTACACTAGACGATTCTAGCAGCGAATTCCGCTTGATAAACGCTTCAGTAATCAGGTAGTCTAAAAGACCCATATCTGGGATGAATACCCCACCGACTCTATTTTCCAGTTTCGAGCCGTCTGTGAAGATCCCTAACGACTTTTATTTCCAGTTCCTTTCGCTGCCAGTCTTGCCGGAAAGGGATACGAATATCGAAACTCTTGCCTAAGTCCAGGATAGAATAATATGTACTTCCGCGAAGGTCTCTTACTCCTTTCAGGATTGTTGAGTGCCTCGTTGTCACATTCTTCCAATAGCCACTTTCTCTAAGCCTGATGGCCGTTAGTGTGGTGTTTTCTCTTCCTAGCAGATCAAGTGGAAGGAGATATAGTATCGTATTTAGCGCTTCTGTCGGTGTAGTGCACAACACCCAACTAATACATAATTGTGCACTTCGTTGCACCTTATTGATGCTGTTTCTGCTTACGGCCTTTTCAAGGGCTGGCCACCATACTATTATGCCGTACATGAGTATTAGTCTTACTACGGCAGTATACGGCTAGTATATAATTGGTGGAGAGAACCCCCATATTTTGCCTACGGCTTTTTTGCACGCAAACAGTGCTATCGTTGTATTTTTTACTCATCTGTTATGTTATCATTATCAGTTATATCTAATAATCCAAAATAATTATATTCTTCCTAACAATATTTTAAATATGATTTTTGAACAACAGCTTAAAATATAAACACATTAAATCAATTGAAAAACAATTTTACAATAATAGTCGAACTGTATAAACATTGAACTAATGAATAAATGAAGTTAATGCAATAATTTAACAAAGGGAGAAGCATGCAAACGTAGAGAAGTTAAAAACCTGACTAACATAGGGAAAGGTACTTGAAGGAACTGTAACAAACAAAGGAACTCAACTGCTACGGATAGATGTTCGTGGCACTTGAATGGCGCAGTCTCTTAAACATTTAGCTTTGATTTTTATTAAACCACTGTTTCTGTGCCTGTGTATGTTGAACAAGTGAACTAAATAAGCGGAAAACGATGTAGAAATGAATTGCAACGAACATAAGCGCAAAGGATTGAAGGACGATGCAGTCAACAGCAGAAGCGGTGCACACGCAAACAACAAGCAGAAGCAGCAGGAGTCACCACCTTCACCACAAAAGTTTACGTTCACCGAGAATGATTCAATTGGTAACACAATACTCGACTTCAGACTTTGGACTCCAGATATTGTAGAATGGCTGGTAGAGAACGGTACGTTGCTCATGTGCCAACGATTGTAGCTACATTTGACCCGTGTAAACTTTGCTCCTGTCGTTGAGTCCTGTTCTGAGTTCTACGTGGGCGTGAAGCAAAATTGTAATCGAATATTGATTAAGTGCAGACGACCACATCGAAAACGATGGCGATGAAGCAGCAGCAGAAAAGCAGATAAATGCTGATTATGACGTTTGTTCAATGCTATATATAATGCGCCCACTCTGGGCTTCTACAATCATGTGTCAACCAGTTGAAGGTGTGTCCATGTTTTATATAACATCTGGCTTGCTCCTTTTACAGCAGCCTTCGTGGAGAGAGGTGGTAGCAAATTAAAGCATTCTTCCAGGCGGACACCTGGCTTCTGGAGCTGTGTCATTGCTGCTTTTCTATGCGAGTGCACCCGGCTTCGGTTCAGTGACATCGTTTTTTAATATCGATTGATTTGTTGTAGACTGATTGAGTCATAGACAACGACAAACTGAATTTCAGCCTGACTGGCTATTCAATTACGCTTTTCTGAAACCGTTATGACAGGTCATAATAAATTTATCAGGTCGCTGCAATGGAATACAAACGAACTAAATAATATTGCTTATATATTGTAGTTCAATTAGTCCTTAGAAAATCTAATTTAAGTATCAAAGCACATTAATATTGTTTCTTAATAGACCACTGATAAATTTCACAACCATATATTTCGAGCTGTTTAACTTTAAACGATCAATTGAGGCAATTAGAATCTTTTACTTTCAGACAACAGAAAGTTATGAGTTTTTTTGTGGAGAAAAAATATTTCTATAGGAAAGACAAAACGCAGAAAATAGAGCTTGGTTCCCAAGAGTTAGCAGAAAAAAAACTTCCAACGAATAGCTCTAGAGCCATTAGAATGTTTAATTCCAAAACTCTTAGCTCTAATTGAACTACATTGAAACAATTCCACATCAAATTTTTATTCATTTTAATACGTATATTGTTTGATAACGAAATCAAAAGGAAATATGTATGTATATTCATGAAACGTGAAATTTAATGTGATTATATATGTTGAAAGACTTTTCTTATGTTTTAAATTGATGAAAATTAGATTTTTCTTTGAGGTAAACTCAACAAAATTTTACAAAGAAAATAAAAAAGAACCAACACTGTTCAAAAAGTATGCAAAAAAAAAACACAAAGGACACACATACCAAAGTTCTTTTAAGATCCTTTCTCCCTCTCTCGTACTGATTGCCCCAGGAATAATAAAAACAAATGAGAGTTGAGACAAGTGAGCAAATGAAATTGATTGCCCTAGACCTGAACATAAAAGAATTTTAAAAAAAGCACACACATGTATACTGTCAATCGCATATACAGGCAATTTTCAAAGTTATATGTACATACTAAGAAATATGAAGGCGGGAAAAAAGGGATACAAACCGCAGCAATACAATTTCATCAACGTTTCCATTACCGTATAATATTCAAAATATACAAACAGGCGCAAAGAAGGAATCCATCATCATGCAGTAAGTAAATCTTGCAATATTGCAAAGATCCAGAGTACAGAAAACTATCTGAGTAGTTACATGTAAGCAGATTTGAGAACAATAAAAAGATGAAAAATATATCTAACATAATTCAGATGAAATGCTCAAGTACTGCCTGTAATACCTTCGACGACAACATCACTGCCATTGCTTGATGCATTGCTGCACTTTGCGCTCTGTTGCGATGGAACTCGAGTGGGTTACTCCTCACTTACTTATTGCGTATACACGCGAAAAAACTTGACAACAAGCTGACAATTTATGCTCCACGAGCCGCAAAGACAAAGACCGAGTATCTGGAGGAACAGCAACAGTGGATGACAGCTGGCGCCCGCCGTGGGCCAATGTTTGCTCCGTGTCATCAGCCCACTACTCACTTCTTTATACTCGGTCGACTGTTATCCTTCTTGTCATCACTTGCCAGGAATGCACACAAAGATGCTGCATTTGCTTAACATTACGGTTCCCCCTTCTCCGTTAGAGCAAGAAAAATGAGTAACTAACTAGAGGAGCTTGTCGAGCTCCATGGAAACGAGGGCACACTGCGACTGACTGCTTATATTTCGCTACGAGTGGTACTTGCGTGCGATTTTTGTGGTAATCATGCTTGAAACATATTCAATTTTGCGTTGAAGCATTCTTTTTTCTTAATTTTGCGTACACAAAGACACACAGGAGAGCAGAGACAGCTTTAAGTAGGAAAGTGCAATGGAGAACCTTAGAGCCTCAGAGAGTATTGTGTCAAGTGCTCCTGTGCATCATCTACATTTAAAAGTCCTAATTGACACAGAATGTTATTCAAATATGACAAAACAATGCCGTGCGCTCTCAAACTTCAGAAGTATTTTGAACTATAGTTAGCTGTTTGTAGTCGTAGTGCGCAAAATTGACTACATTAGTTTCATTTTGTACGCATTAAGCTGCCCATGGCACTCGGCTTTCAGCGGATTTCTGACTTCTGATATATTTGTATCTGACCAAAGTCTAAATGCCGCTGCCAGCAATTGTGGAATGCCATACACACTAAACTGAAATTGAAATGAAAATTCAGTTCACGGACTTGTGTATTTTACGCACTGTCGAATGCAGCTAACGCATTTACTATTCTTGCTTTGCAAAGCTCAAAACCAGAAGCTGATAACCGACTGGAAATCCACCGCATTCTGTTAATACGCTCAGACGGGCACTTGCCAATTGGGAAACCAGCATAATTCATTGTCAGAGTGCAGAACACAATTGTTGACAGTGGGTCCAATCGAGGCCAATCAGGGGGTGGGGCTTCATATCGGAGCAAAACTGTAGGTAAGGCGTAGTAGTTGGTATAATTAAATAGGTATGTATGTAGTTTAAATTTTGACTTGTTTAAAAAATAAATGGTATTCGCTTTAAACGATGCATTTTTTTTATCAATTGATGTTTATTATACCAGACGGACATAGCTAGATCGACTCGTTTTGTCGAGCTTTACAAAAAAAAACATTATATCTCATATTCCGTCAAGTAAAAAGGCAGTAAGAATCTCAACGTAAACAATCTATTTTAATCGGAGCTAGGTATATTCTATAGTAAACTTAAATATGTGCTCATACATATATAAATATGCATTCTTCATCCGATCGTTCGGCACAATCCAAAGTATTCTAACGGACAATGCCAAAATCTATTTTAGTTGATCATCAACTAACATTCGTCAGGATATGTTTTTGTTGCTGCAGCGCATGATTGCACCAATACATTGGCACTAACTAATTCACATACTATTATATTCGCACTTTATATCGAAGCTGTCTAGCCATAGAATCAGTTAAGTGATTTAAAAGCTTTGCGAGGTTATAAAAATTGCTAAGATATTTATATTTCTTCTGTAAAGAAGCGTGCACCCCGCTTTTTTTCAAATGATATAAAGCGCTCCTTCTACTGGTCGATAGTAACATGTTCTATGAATTTAAAAACGATTGGTCCGATGTGCCGAATTTGCTTATTCTAAAATGGGTGGGAGTCTGTTAGTTGTTTATTTTTCGTCATTAGCTTTGAAGGTAATTTTCACAATAATGATTCAATCACTGACTTTGATAATGTATTTAGGAAGATATGGCGTAGCGACAGAAAAGAATACCTATATTGAATTGAATTAAAATACTGAGATTACATAATTTCAAATTAAAAATTTCCTTCAGAAATTCGATTGTTTAACACGCTGAAAAAGATGTCTTCAATGAACATCCCAGTCAACGTTCTCACCGACTTAATTTTTAAAGGAATAAAGGCCAATGATTCCATTTGCCATAAAGCGCTCCAAACAGTGATTTTTTTTGTGGATGTCTCGATGCCTCGAGAATCTCTCGTTGATCGAAAGTACGACGCAAACAGTGGTCATACGGTTTTAATCCTCGCACCAACTAGATCTTATAAAGGTCGTAGGTCGAGATCTTTACTTAAAATTTTCCATAAAGTGGATGTACATTGCTTCAAATGGTGAACGCGATGGCGGATCAACTCATTTGTGTGTGCACTGTACAACGTCTTTGCGGATGTGTATTAACATTCAGAGGTTACATGGTGCGAAACGTGCTTGTTCAATGAAAACAATGATTTAAAGTTAATACATTAATTAAATTAACTTAAAACTAGAAGAAGGAAGTTACGCACACTCAGACCCGTTGGAAGAATTTTTGTTTGGCCGCCAGATTGACCCACTGTCTTTTTTTAATAGTCCCACGACGAATTAAAAAAGAATTAAGCCGAAAATTTATTTATTGGACATAGAGATCTGCTTAACGTTATTGTTGCGTTGGTAATCATTAAACATGTGATTTTGTGATTTGTATTATGATGTAAACGTATGATATGTACAGAACATATTTCATAGGACATATGTCATATGTCATAGGTGTACTCAGGGTACACCAGCTTTGATTTCAAATGTGGTTTGAATCTTAGAGGTGATTCGATTGACTTACTCAATAGTGTCATGTTCGTCCAAATAGATGAGAGGAAATGACATCTCGAGTATAAGGACTGGTTTACCTTTTCCATATTTCATTAAAAAGTATAGATGGGGTTTGAACCTAGAAATTCCAACCTTTGTTTAGCTTGTATATTTTATAACATTTTAAACTTCATGTATCTAAACTCTGAGAGGTTCGGAGTAGACAAAGCGGTTTGGTTTTAAAACTTTTCTGAGATCAACAAAAAGGTTACCTTTTCATTTCTGTGACCCCACTTGCCGGTATGGGCTCCGATAGATTTATACTTCAGAGCTTAATGCTCTCCTCAAGTCTGAAGCCTTGGCTTACCACATGAGTGGCAGTTCTAAGCCTCTGCATTGAAGCTGGGGATCATATGATTGGCAATTCTCTTAAAAATCGGCGTTTTCCCATAGCTAGCACTTCAATGTGGTATGGTTGTACTATAGTTCATCTTGGGAGGTGCACTTGGTTGTGGCGTCTTGAGCAGCAGCAGCGATTATTCAGTTAAGCAAGCTAACAGAGTTGTCGATATATAGGGTGTTTTTTAATAGACGTGTGGTTTTCAAGAAGAAATAAAACGCATATAATTTAATGTTGTGGCCAAGAATTTAGCTTTATTATAAAGATAAGGGTTTGCCATTGTTTTAAAAATGATTTCGGGCAAGTGGGCTGGCTCGAAAAAAATCCAGCCGAGAGACCCAATTTTCTACCACTTTTTGCAGCAATTGGGGCCGTATGTCAGCAATAACGCGCCGAATATTCTCTTCCAAGGCGTCAATCGTCTCGGCCGTATCTGTGTAGACAAGCGACTTGACATAACCCCTCAAAAAATAGTCCAGCGATGTTAAATCGCACGATTTTGGAGGCCACGCCACAGGCCCACGACGCGAGATAATGCGCTCACCAAAAGTTTCGTTCTTTATATTGATTGTTTCGTTGGCTGTCTGGCATGTAGCGCCGTCTTGTTGGAACCAAAGGTCGTCCACATCAACATTTTCCAATTCAGGCACGAAAAAGTCATTAATCATGGCTTTATAGCGTTCCCCATTGACTGTAACATTATGGCCGGCTTCATTTTTGAAGAAATATGGACCAATGATTGTCTCTGCTCATAGAGCACACCAAACAGTGACTTTTTGAGGATGTAACGGCGTCTCAACAATGGCTTGTGGATTACAATTACTCCAAATGCGACAATTTTGTTTATTAACGTACCCATCCAACAAAAAGTGAGCTTCAAAATTTTCTTGTGAAAATCGGGATCGGTGGCTATCTCCTTTTGGTAATAAATTTGCACGGTTTGCAAACGTTGTTCCGGAGTAAGTCTATTCATTATGAAATGGCAAACCAAACTGAACATAAATCAAGTGACAGCTGCCAAAAAAACAGCTGCCGAAAACAGTGTTGCCAGATTGAAAACCACACGTCTAAAAAAACACCCTTTAGTAGGATTTTACTTAAACCAGCATCCAGTGTGAATGGCAAGCCCGATCAAAATATACGGCTATATCAATATATCACTAGAGTGGTGATTATCCGTCTAACGGTATCCAATTCGTTTCGAATGAATGAAAAAGTTCAACTTTCATTCAATTTGTAAGGAATTTCATTTCACTTGGTATATTGGAATCAATTGTTGTTGAAAAAAAGGTACTCAAACGAAAAAAATGTATGAAATTCCTTTAGAGAGAGAGCGAGAGAGAGAGAGACTTGCACGAAACTTGAAACGAATTGGATACCGCTAGATGGCTAATTTAATTACCAAATGTTTTTCCTGTTCAGTGAACCCAAATTATTCTAAAAAAGTATAATAGAAAGTTACTATGGTTTTAAAACAGAAATTTGTAAACTAGTTTTACATCTATACTAATTTTTTTGAAAATATAATATAGCCTATGTCAACCGCTGATAGTGTAGCTACCCAACAGTGAAAGAATTTTTCAAATCGGTCCAGTATTTTCGGAGCCTATTGTTATCAAACAATCAAACCTTTCCGATTAGGGATCCTTACTAAAACTCCAATAATGTAACCAAAAGTGTAAAAAAATTACCTAAAAAATTCCTTACATCGAGTGCGCTGAAAACTATTGATAATAGAACAAAACAATGACTACAAAAAGTGTTCGTTTAGTAGAAGTACTTTTTAAAACTAAACAAAAGTTATTTTCAGAACTAACTTCAGAACTTCAGCTTAGGTTGCTAAGCAAATACTTTAGTAAAAAGGAAGTTTAAAAATTTGTTTATCATTTTAAAATGCCAAAAAAAATCAAGATCTCTCTCGGCATCAAAAATACGTCGTAATGGAAAATCTTCACCAGACACTGAAAATCAATCAATTCAATTCTTATAACTAACAGATGGATCAGTCATTGAGCATGTACACAATCAAACTCCAGCGAAACGCTTATCGTAAAAGTAAAGTGTGGGACTTCTTTGGAATCTTATTGGTGGAAAAAGAAAACAAAAGTGTTGAGAGGACAAGGTTTTTTGTAAACCTTGTTTGGAGGAACAGAAAAAAGTCGATGGATCAGTAATTTTTTCATGGTAACACACAATTTAATTTTTTTAAGTTTCAAATAGGTGGTTGTAAATTTTTTTAGTGCTAAAATTCAGTCATACAGTAAGAACGTTTCAACAGGGAATTTGACTCGTCATCTTAAAAATGAACACAATGCACGCGATATCGATTCTCCGAGTACTTCATTAACTGCAAGTGGAACAATATCAAATTTTTTCCTCAAATCTGCGTCGATTGTCTTCAAGAGATAAAAATGGTTGCTGGAACGAGAGCTAGCGTTATGGATGGCTAGAGATCTGCTACCCTTCCATATAATTTCGCACAATGGAATTAAAGACTTCCTAACAAAATATAAAGTTGTAGCAGGTGCTGATGATATTCCACATTACAAAACACTTTCAACAACAGCACTAGATGATGTATATGAAAGCGTTCTAAAGGCAGTTAAACGGGAAGTATCTGGAAAAAAACACTTTGCCTTAACTTTCGACTTATGGACTGATAATTTTAGAAGAAGTTATATAACATTTTCGCTCCATTTCCTCTCATCAAATTTTGAGA
>JAWNNQ010001062.1:0-11315 GCA_035044765.1 Leucophenga montana
GATCAAACTTGGGATTGAATGTGATAGATGAAAGACCTCTGAGGAACACTACAGAGTTTTTTTATAGTGTTCAACAGACCTTGCGATCCCGAGTTACATTAATCCAAGAGGGCCAACCGGTTTGCCGTCCCGTGCCTCACAACGGAGTTATTTACATTGTGGGAGAACAGGGAAATAGAAACTATTATACAGCTGGCAATGGTATTAGATCCTGAGCAGCAGTTAAGCACAACTTTGTCGTAATATTAATAATAAGAATCTACTGTTAAGATGTTCTCTATTATAATATGTACGAGTATTATGGTTAAGTAACTGTTTAGTTTTTATGTTTTTAATTTTTTTTTTAGCATCGAAACAGATCAAATTCACTGAAGCAGCAGAAGTCAATCCGAAAATATTAAGTTTCGTTAAGAAGTCTACCACTGTAACCTCAGATAAGAGGTTTAAGTTCGATTTCGTCACACAGGAAAAAGGAATTAAAAATTATGAAGATAGTGTCCTTGACACACGGGCCAAACAGCATGCAGCAATCAATAAAAATACGCTTCAATTTAATACGGGAGGAGGATTCAAGTTCAATTTTTCTTTAAGCGATTCCCGTCAACTTAAGTAGAGGGATCAAGAAAATCTATGAATATATATATATATATATATATATATATATATATATATATATATATATATATATATATATATATATATATATATATATATATATATATATATATAGACCGCTGATATAATGCAAAGCTGACTGCTGAACAGAAAAGTAATTCTATAGTAGCTTTAACAGATTTATATTCCAGATTTATATTTGACAGATTTTATCCTGTGCTGAAAAATTGGAACTACTTGAAGATATTAGTGCTAGCTAAAGTAATTTATATGGAAGTGGAGACGAACTCGATGCATACATAGATATCTATACAGATAAATAAAATTGGAGTGTCTGCTTGTAATATTAAAATAACCGCTTTTTACTAAATGCATATGGATGTATACACGGTACATATACGGTACATATTTTTTTTAAATTTTTGTGTCTGTTTTTTTGTTTGTTTGGACTAATCTCTGAAGCGGCTGGACCGATTTTAACGGGACTTTCACTGGCAGATAGCTGATGTAATAAGGAGTAACTTAGGCTACTTTTATTTATTTTTAATAATATTAATATGTAAAACGTAAATGTGAAAATTAAGTACTCAGAAAATTTGATTATAGTTCCTGCATCGAACTGATGGAAAATAAAAGGATAATAAAAAAATAATAATAATAATAATAATATAAATCTAAAATCTATGAGCCGTGCTCCGGTTTCGCAAAATTCTTGCGTTTCCGTTTTCAAAGCGGACGCTTAGACGCTCTGCAAACCGCGAAATCTCTCCGTTTTGAAAAGAAAATAGCAATATTTGTATTAATTTCGAACTATAATAGGTTTGGTCTGACTGGAAGGGCACCATAAAGAACAATTTGGCCAAAAAAAAAAGCTGGAGGTTGTGTCACCAACGAAGGAGGCAATAGCCATATTGTGTGGGCTGTGCGTGTCGGCGGGAGGAGTGGACGCTCCCAGATACGTCAGGTCTGCAAATCAGCCACCAACACTGCCCGCAACACCATCAGCAACTGAGTCACCAACTCAGCCACGAACACTGCCCGCAACACTGCTGACAACGTAGCCCGCGACCGAGCCCACGCAATTCTGGGCAGCAAAAGGGCACTCCATCTGGATTGGAGAGCATGTATTCGTCACAGGTGGAGCTCTTGGGCAACATTGCCAAAACTTTGAGCACCCTGACCACACAGAAGTCGGACCAATTCCTGCAATTGAAAAAAATGCAGTCGGAGTAGTTTCAGCAATTAAAGGAAATGCAGTCGAGCCATTTTAAAAAAATTTATGAAATCGAGGCCGAAAAGCTTGAAACCCTTAAGGCAATTGCCACGGCAGCCGGCACTGGATAAAAAGTAGTTTTAAGTAGTAGTTTAATATAGTTAGTTTTTATTATAAAAGAGATCTTGCTATTTCGTCGGGCACGGATGCGCCACTTTCGACATACACATTTTCAAAGTCCGCGTCCGTATCATCGTCATCCATGTCTTCTGCTATTGACGTGAAACGCATCCGGCAAATATTGTGCAAGGCACAGCAGACATTTATTATGTTTTCTGCAAACGTTGGCTCATAGTTGAGTGAGCGTTGCAGGCATTGAAATCTGCTTTTCAGCACACCAATTGTCAGTTCAACAATGTTCCGTGCAGCAGTATGCTTTTTGTTGAATTTATGCTGCATTGATCCCAATTACGCAGATCTGTATGGCGTCAAGACGAATCTCTCCAAAGCGTAGCCGGAAGCCGCCAATACAAAATTTCCGTTAACGGTGCTCTGCAAATAGAGCAAAGCCTCGCTATTGCTCCAAATGAAGGAATCATGGCAAGAGCCAGGATGGGTAGCGTCAATTGCCATGATCTCCATCTTGTAGTTGCAAATCTAAATAGCAAAGAATGGTTTATTTATTATGGATAGTTGCATGTTTTGGGTACTTACCACCATAACATTCAAGCTAAAGTAGCCCTTTCTGTTAAAAATGAGCGACTCATGCTGGACTGGCTTCAATATTCGGACATGCGTCCCATTCAAACATGTGATGATTCCTGGCAACTGGTACTTTCTAAAGTACTCGCGAGATTCTTGTACCTCGCCCTGCGACATTTGCAATGTTATTGCATCGGCACATAGTACCTTATCAATGATGGGAATTAATATGTGCAACAATTTCCTAAATGTACTCCTTCCAATGTTAATATGGTGGTCCTTTGCTACAGACCACTGGTACGAGCCAGTAGCGAGGAAACGCAAAACTGCAGCCAGCTGAAGGGCGTGCGACAGTTGGGACACTTTTAAATTCAGCTCAGGATCATGTTAAAAGTGTCCTTGTCCACCCGAAATGATTGTACGAATCTGTAAATGCGATACTCAGTATCGAACTGAACAGTCCGTATATCCAATTTACTGTCTGGCATTTTAAACACACTCATCTTAGAGCTTAATGCCTTTTTCGCCTCAATTCAAGCATTTTCTGCCTCCTTTTAGCCTCAAAACACACAATTGAGAAAATAAATGGAATTTTTCGCTCGTAAAATATACAACAAACAAGTCAGCTGTTGTCAGTGATGTGCAGCTTGCCAGAAACAAAGTGGAAAACTCATTTCGGGCACTAAATTTAGCGTTTTGCGGAGCACGTAAAAACGGAAACGCAAAATTTTTCTATAAAAGCAAAACGCAAAATTCAACCGGAAACCGGAGCACGGCTCTAAATATATAAAAATGGAAGAATGTATGTCTGTGGAAGGTGGGAAGGAATGTAAATGGAAGTATGTATGTATGTTCCCTATAGACTCCGAAACCGCTCAAATTTTGTGGCAATATTCAAAATAGTCCCGTGGGTGACCCTGTGAAGTTTCGTGGCGATTGGATAAACAAAATTTTTTCAGATTTTTCTAATTTTAATAGAATTTGTGGTAGAGTAAAGGAGCATGTGGAAGGTGGGATGGTGGAAGGAGTGGCAGGGGAAAGGGGAGGGCCGCGTACAACGTCGCTGGGACCATCTAGTGCTTAATAAGAATTGCGAAGATACAAAAAGGAATGTATAATCAAAAAATAATGTATTAGCCTCAATTAAGGCTTCTCAGAATAAAACGATTAAACTACAAAGAAAATGTAATGAAATGGCGGTTAGGAAACGCAAAACGAAAATTTCCCGGAACAATTCGAATTTTTAAAAGTTACTCTCGCATTTCCAGTTACGCAAGCAAACGTAAAGCGTTTGGTTTTAGGCGAAAAGTTTATTATGAATTCGCTTACGAATCGGCTAGACGCAAAAACTTTGAATGCCGCTTTTAAGATGTATTTACAATTAAACAAGAAGTAAAGTTAACTTTAGTAGAACCTCAATAATCTTCACACGCATTAAACAAATCACTGCCAAAACCGTTAGGTTTATGAGGGCTATCTGTCAAAGTAGGCGAGACACGCCTATTAATATGATGATTCTGTATAAAAATGCTCTATATAGATTTTCAAGTTGATATTGCTTTGTTTAATGCGCTAGAAACTCCTTAACAGAATTATGTTATTATTCACACTATTAAGAGTATGAGAATTCGTATTTACTTTGTATTGAATAAAGAATAGTTTATTTAAAAATATTTAAATAACATATTATTGATTTTTTTTTTTAAAGAACTGTAATATTCACCGGTTTGGAAGCGGTATAGAACCCTATACCGAAACACAATTTTCGGTAAGTACCAAAACCGGAATACATTTCGGTTGGAAACATCAATAAATATATAAATGGGATCGGGAAAAATAAAGTCCACTTAAGGAGAGTCCCAGGAACAAGGATACCTTAATTGGGCGCATCCATAGATTCACATGATTAAATTGTGTCAGACGGGACAGGCAGTGAGTCGTGTTGTGTGGCGATTGACCACACGCAGGACTGCAATCATTGGTGCTAATCCCGATCCGCCCCAGTAACATTCGAGCATGTTGATCCATCCGGATCGTAGTTGTGCTAATGTAGTCCTATTGTTACGAGGGATACTTTTTCGCTCTCATCAATAGGTTGCAGCCTGCCACCAAGCACAAAATTGCAATTGAGAGTTTATTGTATAGAGGGTTTATTGACTCTTCAACAGGTTCTTAGTGCAGTTGACCCCAACCTAAACTCACTCATATATATGATATTGAAATGCGAATTAAGATACGCCTTACGCACATAATAAGAACTGCTTTGATAGCAATTTATTATGTTGGTAATCGACTATCGATTCTTCTTACAGATGGTCTCAATGAGTCATTTGTAGCAGTAGCAGTCTTCAAAGCACTGTTGTGACCTCTTTGCAGGCATTGACATTGAGTCTTTCGTAAGGGGTCCATAGAGGGTCTGCAAACTTTAAAACAGATCGTCCATTAGCTTTATAGGTGATAATGAATGTATAGCCGATTACTTGAGGGATGAGAGCTTGATATTGCCAGCATTGCAAAAACTTAACAAATTCTCTAAATAGACATCAATTCTCACACAAATTTCATTGACGTCCACGCCCAGGATAAAATTGTACACTCATCCGCATAGGTCACAAATTTCATAATGAGAGGAGGTAGACGCAACTTAGGTTAATACAGGTTGTACAGGAAGAGGAGAGAACTCCATCCTGTGGCACTCCCCCTTCTTTAGCTTTCGGTACCATAACCTCACACCATGAACTCAACGTATGCCATTAATTTAGTTTAATATCCAGCATTTGGTTTGGACAGGTATAGGGGTGGCATCCAGGTTTTGAAAAGAGATTGCATGATAACTGTGTCAAATGAGTTCTTCATTTCTAGAGGTACCATTACGGTACGTTCGCATGGCTCCAACTTGTTGAGTGCATCGGCGATAAAAATGGTAATTTAGCTCAATGTTGAAGCCATACTGTGCCCTTTTCTCAAACCATG
Source organism: Leucophenga montana (assembly GCA_035044765.1). Taxonomy (NCBI): domain Eukaryota; kingdom Metazoa; phylum Arthropoda; class Insecta; order Diptera; family Drosophilidae; genus Leucophenga; species Leucophenga montana. The sequence continues at coordinate 5,504 of JAWNNQ010001062.1, forward strand.
CTAGTTATCCGCTAATAATGGCATCGATGAAATACCGAGTGCCTTGGAAGACTTTCCAACGCCTCACATGTAAATCGTTTTACGTTTTAACCTATTTTGCTTCAATGGGAGTTCCACGAAATGTCTGCAGAAAAGGTGGCACACATCTTTGACGATCAAACTTGGGATTGAATGTGATAGATGAAAGACCTCTGAGGAACACTACAGAGTTTTTTTATAGTGTTCAACAGACCTTGCGATCCCGAGTTACATTAATCCAAGAGGGCCAACCGGTTTGCCGTCCCGTGCCTCACAACGGAGTTATTTACATTGTGGGAGAACAGGGAAATAGAAACTATTATACAGCTGGCAATGGTATTAGATCCTGAGCAGCAGTTAAGCACAACTTTGTCGTAATATTAATAATAAGAATCTACTGTTAAGATGTTCTCTATTATAATATGTACGAGTATTATGGTTAAGTAACTGTTTAGTTTTTATGTTTTTAATTTTTTTTTTAGCATCGAAACAGATCAAATTCACTGAAGCAGCAGAAGTCAATCCGAAAATATTAAGTTTCGTTAAGAAGTCTACCACTGTAACCTCAGATAAGAGGTTTAAGTTCGATTTCGTCACACAGGAAAAAGGAATTAAAAATTATGAAGATAGTGTCCTTGACACACGGGCCAAACAGCATGCAGCAATCAATAAAAATACGCTTCAATTTAATACGGGAGGAGGATTCAAGTTCAATTTTTCTTTAAGCGATTCCCGTCAACTTAAGTAGAGGGATCAAGAAAATCTATGATATATATATATATATATATATATATATATATATATATATATATATATATATATATATATATATATATATATATATATATATATATATATATATATATATATATATTATATTTTTAGACCGCTGATATAATGCAAAGCTGACTGCTGAACAGAAAAGTAATTCTATAGTAGCTTTAACAGATTTATATTCCAGATTTATATTTGACAGATTTTATCCTGTGCTGAAAAATTGGAACTACTTGAAGATATTAGTGCTAGCTAAAGTAATTTATATGGAAGTGGAGACGAACTCGATGTATACATAGATATCTATACAGATAAATAAAATTGGAGTGTCTGCTTGTAATATTAAAATAACCGCTTTTTACTAAATGCATATGGATGTATACACGGTACATATACGGTACATATTTTTTTTAAATTTTTGTGTCTGTTTTTTTGTTTGTTTGGACTAATCTCTGAAGCGGCTGGACCGATTTTAACGGGACTTTCACTGGCAGATAGCTGATGTAATAAGGAGTAACTTAGGCTACTTTTATTTATTTTTAATAATATTAATATGTAAAACGTAAATGTGAAAATTAAGTACTCAGAAAATTTGATTATAGTTCCTGCATCGAACTGATGGAAAATAAAAGGATAATAAAAAAAAAATAATAATATAAATCTAAAATCTATGAGCCGTGCTCCGGTTTCGCAAAATTCTTGCGTTTCCGTTTTCAAAGCGGACGCTTAGACGCTCTGCAAACCGCGAAATCTCTCCGTTTTGAAAAGAAAATAGCAATATTTGTATTAATTTCGAACTATAATAGGTTTGGTCTGACTGGAAGGGCACCATAAAGAACAATTTGGCCAAAAAAAAAAGCTGGAGGTTGTGTCACCAACGAAGGAGGCAATAGCCATATTGTGTGGGCTGTGCGTGTCGGCGGGAGGAGTGGACGCTCCCAGATACGTCAGGTCTGCAAATCAGCCACCAACACTGCCCGCAACACCATCAGCAACTGAGTCACCAACTCAGCCACGAACACTGCCCGCAACACTGCTGACAACGTAGCCCGCGACCGAGCCCACGCAATTCTGGGCAGCAAAAGGGCACTCCATCTGGATTGGAGAGCATGTATTCGTCACAGGTGAGCTCTTGGGCAACATTGCCAAAACTTTGAGCACCCTGACCACACAGAAGTCGGACCAATTCCTGCAATTGAAAAAAATGCAGTCGGAGTAGTTTCAGCAATTAAAGGAAATGCAGTCGAGCCATTTTAAAAAAATTTATGAAATCGAGGCCGAAAAGCTTGAAACCCTTAAGGCAATTGCCACGGCAATGGATAAAAAGTAGTTTTAAGTAGTAGTTTAATATAGTTAGTTTTTATTATAAAAGAGATCTTGCTATTTCGTCGGGCACGGATGCGCCACTTTCGACATACACATTTTCAAAGTCCGCGTCCGTATCATCGTCATCCATGTCTTCTGCTATTGACGTGAAACGCATCCGGCAAATATTGTGCAAGGCACAGCAGACATTTATTATGTTTTCTGCAAACGTTGGCTCATAGTTGAGTGAGCGTTGCAGGCATTGAAATCTGCTTTTCAGCACACCAATTGTCAGTTCAACAATGTTCCGTGCAGCAGTATGCTTTTTGTTGAATTTATGCTGCATTGATCCCAATTACGCAGATCTGTATGGCGTCAAGACGAATCTCTCCAAAGCGTAGCCGGAAGCCGCCAATACAAAATTTCCGTTAACGGTGCTCTGCAAATAGAGCAAAGCCTCGCTATTGCTCCAAATGAAGGAATCATGGCAAGAGCCAGGATGGGTAGCGTCAATTGCCATGATCTCCATCTTGTAGTTGCAAATCTAAATAGCAAAGAATGGTTTATTTATTATGGATAGTTGCATGTTTTGGGTACTTACCACCATAACATTCAAGCTAAAGTAGCCCTTTCTGTTAAAAATGAGCGACTCATGCTGGACTGGCTTCAATATTCGGACATGCGTCCCATTCAAACATGTGATGATTCCTGGCAACTGGTACTTTCTAAAGTACTCGCGAGATTCTTGTACCTCGCCCTGCGACATTTGCAATGTTATTGCATCGGCACATAGTACCTTATCAATGATGGGAATTAATATGTGCAACAATTTCCTAAATGTACTCCTTCCAATGTTAATATGGTGGTCCTTTGCTACAGACCACTGGTACGAGCCAGTAGCGAGGAAACGCAAAACTGCAGCCAGCTGAAGGGCGTGCGACAGTTGGGACACTTTTAAATTCAGCTCAGGATCATGTTAAAAGTGTCCTTGTCCACCCGAAATGATTGTACGAATCTGTAAATGCGATACTCAGTATCGAACTGAACAGTCCGTATATCCAATTTACTGTCTGGCATTTTAAACACACTCATCTTAGAGCTTAATGCCTTTTTCGCCTCAATTCAAGCATTTTCTGCCTCCTTTTAGCCTCAAAACACACAATTGAGAAAATAAATGGAATTTTTCGCTCGTAAAATATACAACAAACAAGTCAGCTGTTGTCAGTGATGTGCAGCTTGCCAGAAACAAAGTGGAAAACTCATTTCGGGCACTAAATTTAGCGTTTTGCGGAGCACGTAAAAACGGAAACGCAAAATTTTTCTATAAAAGCAAAACGCAAAATTCAACCGGAAACCGGAGCACGGCTCTAAATATATAAAAATGGAAGAATGTATGTCTGTGGAAGGTGGGAAGGAATGTAAATGGAAGTATGTATGTATGTTCCCTATAGACTCCGAAACCGCTCAAATTTTGTGGCAATATTCAAAATAGTCCCGTGGGTGACCCTGTGAAGTTTCGTGGCGATTGGATAAACAAAATTTTTTCAGATTTTTCTAATTTTAATAGAATTTGTGGTAGAGTAAAGGAGCATGTGGAAGGTGGGATGGTGGAAGGAGTGGCAGGGGAAAGGGGAGGGCCGCGTACAACGTCGCTGGGACCATCTAGTGCTTAATAAGAATTGCGAAGATACAAAAAGGAATGTATAATCAAAAAATAATGTATTAGCCTCAATTAAGGCTTCTCAGAATAAAACGATTAAACTACAAAGAAAATGTAATGAAATGGCGGTTAGGAAACGCAAAACGAAAATTTCCCGGAACAATTCGAATTTTTAAAAGTTACTCTCGCATTTCCAGTTACGCAAGCAAACGTAAAGCGTTTGGTTTTAGGCGAAAAGTTTATTATGAATTCGCTTACGAATCGGCTAGACGCAAAAACTTTGAATGCCGCTTTTAAGATGTATTTACAATTAAACAAGAAGTAAAGTTAACTTTAGTAGAACCTCAATAATCTTCACACGCATTAAACAAATCACTGCCAAAACCGTTAGGTTTATGAGGGCTATCTGTCAAAGTAGGCGAGACACGCCTATTAATATGATGATTCTGTATAAAAATGCTCTATATAGATTTTCAAGTTGATATTGCTTTGTTTAATGCGCTAGAAACTCCTTAACAGAATTATGTTATTATTCACACTATTAAGAGTATGAGAATTCGTATTTACTTTGTATTGAATAAAGAATAGTTTATTTAAAAATATTTAAATAACATATTATTGATTTTTTTTTTTAAAGAACTGTAATATTCACCGGTTTGGAAGCGGTATAGAACCCTATACCGAAACACAATTTTCGGTAAGTACCAAAACCGGAATACATTTCGGTTGGAAACATCAATAAATATATAAATGGGATCGGGAAAAATAAAGTCCACTTAAGGAGAGTCCCAGGAACAAGGATACCTTAATTGGGCGCATCCATAGATTCACATGATTAAATTGTGTCAGACGGGACAGGCAGTGAGTCGTGTTGTGTGGCGATTGACCACACGCAGGACTGCAATCATTGGTGCTAATCCCGATCCGCCCCAGTAACATTCGAGCATGTTGATCCATCCGGATCGTAGTTGTGCTTATGTAGTCCTATTGTTACGAGGGATACTTTTTCGCTCTCATCAATAGGTTGCAGCCTGCCACCAAGCACAAAATTGCAATTGAGAGTTTATTGTATAGAGGGTTTATTGACTCTTCAACAGGTTCTTAGTGCAGTTGACCCCAACCTAAACTCACTCATATATATGATATTGAAATGCGAATTAAGATACGCCTTACGCACATAATAAGAACTGCTTTGATAGCAATTTATTATGTTGGTAATCGACTATCGATTCTTCTTACAGATGGTCTCAATGAGTCATTTGTAGCAGTAGCAGTCTTCAAAGCACTGTTGTGACCTCTTTGCAGGCATTGACATTGAGTCTTTCGTAAGGGGTCCATAGAGGGTCTGCAAACTTTAAAACAGATCGTCCATTAGCTTTATAGGTGATAATGAATGTATAGCCGATTACTTGAGGGATGAGAGCTTGATATTGCCAGCATTGCAAAAACTTAACAAATTCTCTAAATAGACATCAATTCTCACACAAATTTCATTGACGTCCACGCCCAGGATAAAATTGTACACTCATCCGCATAGGTCACAAATTTCATAATGAGAGGAGGTAGACGCAACTTAGGTTAATACAGGTTGTACAGGAAGAGGAGAGAACTCCATCCTGTGGCACTCCCCCTTCTTTAGCTTTCGGTACCATAACCTCACACCATGAACTCAACGTATGCCATTAATTTAGTTTAATATCCAGCATTTGGTTTGGACAGGTATAGGGGTGGCATCCAGGTTTTGAAAAGAGATTGCATGATAACTGTGTCAAATGAGTTCTTCATTTCTAGAGGTACCATTACGGTACGTTCGCATGGCTCCAACTTGTTGAGTGCATCGGCGATAAAAATGGTAATTTAGCTCAATGTTGAAGCCATACTGTGCCCTTTTCTCAAACCATGCTAGTTATCCGCTAATAATGGCATCGATGAAATACCGAGTGCCTTGGAAGACTTTCCAACGCCTCACATGTAAATCGTTTTACGTTTTAACCTATTTTGCTTCAATGGGAGTTCCACGAAATGTCTGCAGAAAAGGTGGCACACATCTTTGAC